>RJVU01044332.1:968033-1099733 GCA_003731715.1 Anabarilius grahami
ATGCATATTGATATATTAGTATACCATACAATACCTATACCATAACTATTAGTATTGTAATTTTACTGTTATTCTGTCAAATAAAAAACATTTCATTAAATATTATTATTATTAAATATAATTTTTGTAGAACAGTAGTATTACAATTTTAATATAATAGGGTATTATAAATTAATATTTAATATTCAAAAATCATCTCCTGATGAGTTTGCGTCCGTGTTTAATGCTTGTGCTCGTCGGAGGACTGCAGATCTGAGCAGACTGTAGGCTTTGTTATGGGTATGTTGTATTATGAACCATATCATCCATCTTGGCCTCTTTCTGAACACACATCGCATGTGTTGTGTACTTTTGATTGTGAAAGTCACTGCTGCCAAACAGCACTGTTAATCAGTCCAAGCTGTATTAGATGAGTTAAGCACTCAAACATGTGGCCAAGATAGCTGAACTCGGGCCCATGAGACAATGAGTCACAACCGTTTTGATACAGTTACAATCTGTGAACAGTCTGTTTGGCCTTTTTGTTCTCCAGCTGACAATGAACATTACACATTATGTAATAATTAGCGAGGTTTGACTTTAGTACAATTGTACCATCAACAACAAACAGCATTGTTGGATTTAAGAGATTGCTGAGCGCTTTCCTCCTGAGTTTTTGTGGTGTTTTTACATTGTTTTATTAAACGGTCTTGTGAACTAAACTTAGATGTTCCCTGCTGAGAGGAAGTCTGACCTGTTTTGCTTTGTCTGTTGAATAACTCTGTTCCCCAGTTCACTCTCTGATAAGCCACTAGGCAGCTTTGATAACATGATGGGTTTTGTCTATGAAAAAGACATTACACTGTTACAGTGCCTTCAGATGTGCTGAAAATAATGGCTGTTGCATGAGGACGATATTTTTGGATATAATGTAAACACACAAGAATAAATAATATAAGCATGCTTTTTCCCACCTAATGCAACTCTAAACATAAACCATTATGTTAACATGGTTTTTAACAGATTTTTTCTTACAAAACCTGCATACTGCTTGTGTGGATGTAGTCGGTTTTGACCGCAAAAGATGAGGTAGGTTTGATTGTATGTTATGTATTTATGGCATTTTGCCTGCTAGAAATACATGCTCAGTTTTAATGTTATTTTAAGGAAGCCTAGAATGATATGAATGGCAAAACTCATTTTGTTTGCGTCAAACTCATTTTGTCACCTCACGTACTCCTGTTTGGGAACCACTGTTCTAGAGGACTCTTAAGTTGTGTCCTAAATTACATACTATACACTATGCACTCAACCATCCTGTGTATGAATTTCATAAGGTTATTTATTTTGTCATCCAACATCTGAGTCTAATAGCCCCTCCCGCTCCGCTACTTCAGGAGAGCTGTGACAGTGCATGAAGTGTTCAACAATCCACACTTTGTTTAGTTTTTTCTGTTAATTAAGTGCATGAATGGAATTTTCACACACCACTCACATTATTTTTACTACAAATTGGCACAGAACACTTCATAAGTATGTGAATTAGGACGAACCTTTGGTTCTAAGTTTTCCTGCAACTCTTGTTTTGTGTATTAATATATTGTATCTAAGTTCCCATTTCCTGTGTTTCATCCTGTGTTCCAAGTTTGTTTCCTTGGTTTCCAATTATGTGTACACAGTTGCTCATTATCCCATGTATAGCCTATTGTTTAGTGCTTTGTCTGGTCTTGTTTCATATTTTGGATTATTTTTACATAAACTGCAGTAATATGGTGATGAACAAGTGTTTCATAAAATAGCTGTTACTATATTGTCTATATATTTGAATAATTGGAACACTGTATTGACCAATCAGAAGCCTTGAGGAGAATTCCAAAATGATCTTATAATAATTGATTTAATACCAACTTTATTATATGGCTATTCACAGAAAACATTTCCACACTGTGTATTGCATGGGTGTAAATGTGTCACTAATAAAGTTGGAAAAGTCCAAATCTAGTCTGACAACTAGTCAGTGTAAAGTGATCTCCGTGTAATTAGGTTTAGCCATTTCTGCCATACACTAATGTGTTTTTTTATGCTACAATGTGTTTTTTATGTTATAATAGCCTTGAAACATGTTGATAAAGGTGCTTTAAAGGCACATCTCAGAGAGAATTTGTCTCATTTAAAGCTACAAAATTAAGAACAAAATCTCAAGCTTACTAACAAACATCTCAGGTTACAACTGTTACTATGGTTCCCTGAGAAGGGGAACGAGACACTGCATCTTGGTTGGATGCAATGGGGACCCCATCAGTGTATCCAACATCTGAAGCACATGTGAAAAAACTCCAATCTGATTGGTTGGTGACAGTCCATGACGTCATTAGCGGAGCACCCAAGGTGCCTGTAGTACATGTCATTCACTTCTATTTCTGAAGGAGACGTGCAGGCAGACCCAATGGCATAGCAATGAGATGCAGTGTCTTATTCCCCTTCTCAGGGAACCATGGTTACAGTTGTAACCTGAGACTTTCCCTTTCGAATTGGAACTCTACATTGCATCTTGGATGGATGCTATGGGGAACAAATACCCATTTCGCCATGCTGCAGGGATGCCTGCCTCGCTAGTTGAAAATATGCACACAGACCGTCTAGTGATAGCGTTCCCTAAGCCATTATCTTCCACAAAAATTAGAAGATCCCGGCCTCAATGGAACCTTCCTACCTCCCCAGCTGGCTGCTGCAGCCAAGTTCAAACATAAATGCCTCTCCGTGACCACCATCATTGCTGTCGAGCGATCGATAGCCAGGAGCCAGGAGAGCTAGACCCAAGCAATAAATGCACAGGTCGTGTGTGTCCTTGGGTGTCAAAAACCTGGTACACGGAGGCACACACTTCCTAAAACGCTTGTTAGGTTTTTCCATGATCCTGCCTTCACCTCGCGATAACAATACAAATGGCTCCTGAAGACAAAAAAGCTGATGACGTGTACTACGGGTGCCCTCATTCAGGCTAATGACGTCACACACTCTCGCCAACCAGTCAGATTGGAGTGTTTTCACACATGCTTCAGACACCGGATACGCTGATGGCGTCCCCATAGCATCCAAACAAGATGCGGTGTAGAGTTCCTATTCGAAAAGGGAACTAGTTGGTTGTTGGATGACTAGTAAACCACACTGACCCATGTCTTTGTAAGGAATGGTATTAAATTGTTGAGTATGTAGTGCAGTGCACTATATGAGCTCAGTCTGTTTCCTGAGGCAGGATGGAGGTCTGCTGGAATCTGAGCAGCCGTGTCTGAGCCCGTCCCTGTGAGGGGGCATCCCTCAACTTAAGGGCTGTCGGCCAAGGCCATTTGTCTTCTAGCATTTCAGAAGAACAGACGATTCAGAGTGAGGGAACATTTCGGAGTTGCAGGACTCCCAGGAAAATGCAAGCAAAAAAGCCTTGGCTTAGTGTCCTGATGGCAGAAGAACATTCTCAAAAATCTCTTTCACTCACTTCATTTGGCAAAAGTGAGAAAACTACAAAGATTTTTATCTGTAATTTAGTGTTTTATATTTTCCTTATGTGACAGTTAATCAGGGATGTTTCCTGTTCATGTGTGATAGAGGGCCGATTTACGATGTGTACATTGGAGGGAAAGTGCCTTGCTTAATCTGGGCCAAATATGTGACCAGAATCAACCTATGGATTGATTACGTATATTTGTCTCTGCATATTAAAGGGTCATTAAACCAGCAGCAGTCAGTTCTTAGCACAGTTTTGAAAAATATACGTACAAAAGTGGGTGTGGCAAGCTGTGGAGAGGGAAGAGGAGAGACCGACAACAACAGCTTCTGTTTTAGTTCACGTTCTCTGTTAAGATCTCAGAAAATTTAGTTTAGGGTTTCATGACCTTTTTAAGCTAATATGCAGAGTAAGAACAATAAATTGGCAAAAAAACAAATACAATTCTTCAGAGAAAGAGGCATTTAGCCCATCTGGTTAATGTATTTTTAACCAGAAAGATTGTGTTCTTTGGCGGGGGAAAATTTTATGGTCATTTGCTGGTCATTTAAAATAAAATAAAATAGTTATTTAATATAAAACATTTATTAGGAAGTTTGTTTAACTATATAAGCTGTTTAACTGTTGAGTTGTCAGTCTTTCCTGCCTTTGGTTTACTTTTGCCTACATTTTAGCCTAAGATCTCTAACATGCAAACCAGATGTTTTTACTTGTAGAATTTCCATGAGGGTTTTCACCTCTATGTATAATGTCTGGGGAAATCAAGTCAAAGTCAGTAGATCTCGGCTTGTAAATAAGATGTTTGATGTTTATCCAAGAGGCTTCATCAGTTATCTGGTTGGTGAGGAATTCACAGCATTTAAATTTATGCACACTGTGACCTTACAAGACCTCTAATAGTTGGAGTAACACACCTGCAGATGTGAAAGGAGTGAAGTACTTCGGGTAGAAGTAGCTGTTCCAGCACGATGTAGGTGTCCTCCTTCACTCTTTCTTTGGATTGTGTTTCTCACCAGTGTTGGTATAGTTGCATTAGAATATAGAGCATTTTTTTTCCCCACAAGTTTTTAAATCTGAGCTAAATTCATTAGTTGGTTTGACTCACTCAGAATCAAAACGCTCAAAAGCTTTGGAGTTAACTTAATAAGAAACTCAAGACTGAAGGTTAATTCAGTGTTTACATCATACAACAGAAAGTGTTCATGGAAAACTGTGAAGATTTGATGTGAATTATCTTGTTGTGGAAAGCTTTTCTTCAGACTGTTTGTCTGCTTATTGTAGTGGATTTTTTTTTTCCAGGTAACTTACATATTAAATTCTGCCATCATTTACTTACCCATGTCATTTCAAACCTCAATTTGTTTTTCTTCTACAAAACACAAAGGAAGATAAAAAGGTTTGGAACGACCAAGGATAAGTAAATGACAATATATGATGTTAAATTATGAAATAAAACTAAAAACATTCACTTTTCGGTGAGAAAACTGCCTTAATACTCTGTGTGAGCGACCCAAAGGCAACTGTGGCAAGAAAAAAAAGATTAAGCAGGATGAGGAAGAAATCTTGGGAGAAATGACATTCAGGATGGCTTAAACAGGGTGACTTTTGTACAAAAGTAAAAAAAAAAAAAAACAACATTAGAAAACTGTAATGGTCACCTGTTGATTAGTGATTGAATAAAGTATAGGCCTGATAGGTAGAGATTGTTAGTTTGGAGCCCAGCCTGAGATTACTGGAGCGATCCAAGCTGCGGTCAGGGAAATATCTTTCACTCACTCGCTGATATGACTGAAATTAGATACGGAGCTTCAAAAAAGATGTTATATGTGGGGGATAATGGAGAATGTTGTGGTGGATCGGCTCCAGGACAGGAGCTTATGAGGCAAAGTCAAAGAAAATAGTGATATTGTTAGTTTTAGTCCCTAATTCTGGTTCATAAACTCTGTTATATCTTGAGAATAATAGCCGGGATTCCAGCAGAGCTAACAGTAGAGCACAGCTGAGCGCATGTCTATGAAGAGTTAGCTGTATGGCTGGCTAGACAGACTTAAGATGAGAGAGTGTATTCTGAATCTCAGGGGCCATAAAGGAAAGGGATATATATCCTCTGGAGGATTTGGGAGAGGAAGAGATTGAATACATATTTTCAACCTCACTCAAGTTTTTTTCATAATTTTTGAAAGTCTCTTCTGCTCACCTAGGCTGCATTTATTTGATCAAAAATACAGTAAAAACAGTAATATTGTGAAATATTATTAGAGTTTAAGATGAATTTTCAGCATCATTACTCCAGTCTTCAGTGTCACATGATCCTTCAGAAATCATTCTATCTGTCTTTTTAATTTGCTACACTTGTGAATATATTCTTTTCTGTGTAACATTTATTTATTATTGGTTTATTGGCATATTTTCTTAATGTTTGTAGGCCTGCAGTATATTAAAATGACAATTAATCTGTCTGACTTTATTCTCTGTACTATCAGAAGTCTTTGCAACCTTAATGGGGTGTTATTGGGGGGTCTGCATTTTATAATTAAAATAAATTAAACACTGATAAAGTGGCTTTAAATTGACGAATTTCTGTCAAACACCNTTAAAACCTAATTTATTCCTGTGATCAAAGCTGAATTCTCAGCATCATTACTCCAGTCTTCAGTGTCACATGATCCTTCAGAAATCATTCTATCTGTCTATATAATTTGCTACACTTGTGAATATATTCATTTCTGTGTAACATTTATTTATTATTGGTTTATTGGCATATTTTCTTAATGTTTGTAGGCCTGCAGTATATTAAAATGACAATTAATCTGTCTGACTTTATTCTCTGTACTATCAGAAGTCTTTGCAACCTTAATGGGGTGTTATTGGGGGGTCTGCATTTTATAATTAAAATAAATTAAACACTGATAAAGTGGCTTTAAATTGACGAATTTCTGTCAAACACCCTGTTCAGTAACCGTAGAGCATGACACAATTGAACAATCTACAGTAGATACATCTTGAAATGTTTAGTGTAATAATTAACACCTCATTTTTATAAGTATTTGCAAAAAGAACATTAAAAGTATCAAGGCTTTAAATGTCCTTAATGTGCTCATATAACTTGGCAAACTGTGAAATTACATCCGGTGTCGAGGACATATAGAGCTTCATGTCATAACAGTGTAAGCTAGTACCATTGTACCTTGTAATATCAGCTGAAAGACGCATGTATAAGCAATGCATTAAAGGTCCTGGGACCGAGCCTTGTGGCACTCCATGTTTCTTTCTGAGTTTTATGATCTATAATGTCTAAGGTAGCACTAAAATTTTTATTTCTATTCAGAACCACAACAGCGGGTAAATATTTTCCGCTATTCTCTGTTGTTCGAAAGGTGTTTCAAATAAAACCTGTTAATGATTGTCACTAAAGTTATGTGATAGTCTAAAAAGTTGGATTTACTTAATACGTTACAACGCTGTGTGCATAAAATACCATGGAAACTGCAATAACATACACTTCTTTTTTGATCTAAGAATGTTTATTTTTTTGTTTCCAGAGATTTGAGATTCAACAAAATCAAGGATTTACAGCCAGGCTCCTTTAGGCGATTGAAGAATCTCAATACACTGTAAGTATCAACGTTTTCTAAAGTCTTGCCGCCTTGTAAAACTCAGTCTCTATGATCACTGTTTTTGTTATTGGCATTAACTTGCTTTTTTTGGTTTCATGAAACAAACTTCACAGAACTAAACAGTTTGGATCGTGCACATTTGTTTGACACAGGTATTATGCATGACCATCTGTTTTAATGTCTAATACATTTCTTTCCTCTTTCTTTAAGCCTTTTAAATAACAACCACATCAGAAGAATCCCAAGAGGAGCCTTTGAAGATTTGGAAAACCTAAAATATCTGTGAGCTTTTCTTTAATTCTGATTTGACTGCTATTGCAACCGTTTTGGTTATAGATTCTATAAAAAGTATTGATAAAGTGTGGGAAGAGTGATGCTTTCTGCATAAAAGTGTGCCAGAGTTGAAGCAGTAAAGTTATATTGACTTTAAGTACAGTTTATTTGAGAGCATAGCTACTATATAACCACTAACTGAAGGCACATCATAAAGTTTAAATGTACATTATTATAGGTGTTATATGATAAATCTTCTCTTTTTCCATTTCCGAACCGTGCTCACCACATTTATGAATGATTCGGTCATTATCACTGCCATCGTTTGACATAGTAAAGAGTTGAGGTCATGGAATGAAGCTCTCACACTTATGAGGAACGTAATTGCCTGCGCTGTGAAATGATCTGTCTGACGGCCCTGACCCAAAAGTGAAGAGATCAGACGGAGATGGAATAATTGCTCTCTGCTTAGGCGTTGCACAGTTCCTGTCTTTGTTCGTCACGAGGCAATTCGAGAATCTCAAACTTTAGTTGTGGTGAGAGCAGCCTGTGTTTATATTTAAATAGTCACTTGTTTGAAATGTTTCCCACCTGATTTTGCCTAGATAACATCTAAATAATACAGCAGGAGCAAAGTATGTGTAGGTGAATCTCACCAAACCTCAAGAAAATGCCAGGCTCATATTTCACCCCAAGAAATAAATTATATTTTGCTTATGAATATGAACTTTGTTTTTAAAACCACCAAGATGAATCAGTTTGGCATTGACATTATTTTTCAGTTGTCACATCCATCCCTACCCCTAAATCTTATTGCTGTAATGTGGGGAATTTTTTTTTTTTAAACATAAAGAATTTATACATCAAGGTAGTATTTGTTGTACTGGCTTTAAATTCTGCTGATTTCACACAAAAATTACAGTAATGAGAATCACCATTAAGAACAGTGAAAATGACAGAAGACCTAATGGAGCTAAAATCTGCTTAATTTACTAAATGCAAAATTTAATTTTTTGTTTTTCTTTTGATTTGGGGTGAACTATGACCTGGATATGTTGTGGGATTCTCTCCTGTACATTTGAGAAACTTTGTTTTTTGCATATTTTTTTATTATAGCTATAAAAATTCTAAAAAACTAATATAAATTGCAGACAAACAACTAAATTACTAAATCTTTAACTAAAATTAAAATATAAAAAAATACAAACTTATTCAAAATATTAATAAAAACTATAATAGTATCTCAATGATACTAAAATAACTCTGATTTAATTTCCCAAACCTTCTCCCTGTGATCATCTGGATTTGTTAATATGCTGCTAATTAAACCCAAATGTCTTTTTTTCTTAATCACATATACAATCATTGAAACCTTGCCGTTAACAGAAAGTGTTCGGATTTTGAAACATTTAAAACAAAGAGTTTTGATATTAAAAAAGGGAAGAATATTCACATATTCATGTACATGTGTAACTTTTTTTTTTACTCAAATTATATAATAAATTTGTATATGATATAATGATTATATAATTTGTAAAGAAAAATGTTTAGAAAAGCAGAAGCATTTATCTGTGTTTATCCAACCTCTTTTGATCAATTTAAAACCATTGGCATATCAACTATAGCATGAAAAGGGCAGGTATAACAAACTGATAGTTATTAACTGTATAGTTGTATAATGTCTTTCTATTTATTAAAGAAATATGTAATATTCTATAATAATAAGTCAAATATGCGTTAATGTTGTTAATAAGAAATATTTGATAGCAAAAATAACCTCTGAAGTTTTCCACGGTGTCTTTTGTTATTTAGTTTTTATCTTACTTTGTTCCTCTCTTATAATGTTGGCCTGTTGAATGTTAAATGGATCAATGCATGGAAATGATCTGATGATGTAATAAACTAGTGTACCTTAATGCACGTGTTTTTAAACTATCTACTATCATTAAAATCTATTTTAAAGTGACAAAATATCAGTACCTTAATCGGCCAATAGTTGTTTGTTAAAATCAGTATCGTACTGGCCCAAAAAAATGGTGCATCCCTAATTTTTACTACTGATCCCATTATAGCACTAATATTCAACTTGCATATTTTCAGATTCTTAAAAACAACTTAAACAGCTCTCATAGTTCTCATAACTTAGGTTTGACCAAGTTTTGAACTGTTTAATACTTAATAAAAGGCTCTTTAGTGTTGCTTGTATATGCAAATCTTGCATACTTGCATGGTAAGGCAGCACATATCTGCAGCATATACTTCCTGTGGGATGGTGTCATCGTCCTCAAGGTCAAAGGGTCATGTGGTTTATGTGACTGAGCCCTCGTTCTCAACAGACCACTGTCCCTTGGCAGGAAAACCACAAACGTGAATTCCAGTTTCCCACAGGCCACCCCTCCTGTGTTATCAATATGCAGTCAATATGCAACAGTCTTCTGTTATTTTTCTCTTCTATTATTCCTGCATTAAATATGAACAGTTTATTTTGACCTTTCTTCTTTATTTCTGTGTGCATGTGTGTTTATTTTTGACATTCAACCCTAACCCTAGTGATTTCCCTGAATATTTCTTTCAGCTATTTGTACAAGAATGAAATTCAAGCAATAGACCGAGAAGCTTTTAAGGGGCTCGTCTCTCTAGAACAACTGTAAGTGTCCTTCTGTCCTGTCTAGTTTCCATGTTAATTCTTGCTACTAACCAAAAGGTTTGGTAAGAATCTGAAAGTAAAGGAATAGTTCACCCAAAATGAAAAATGTTATCTCTTGAATTTAATTTATGTTGCGCACACAAATTGTATCACTTCAGAAGACTTGGAACAAAAAGTTGTATGGACACTATAATGATATTTTTATGTAATTGCCCTGAAAATAACAACCAACACAGTCACAATTTCTCTTTTTGCATTCCATGAAAGAAATAAAGTCTTATGGTGAGTAAATGATTGCAGAAGTTATATTTGGCTGAAATTTTTGGTCCATGTTTTACAAATTAAAGAAATTTGATCAAGCACAATGCCAAACTGGGGAGAGTAAATCCTACAAACAAATAACATTTACATTCAGATTTTTTAGAGAACCGTGACTTTGAAGCTATAGTTCATATTTTAACTTCCCACAGCATATTAGCCTTGTAGCAAGAGCTATTTATTATGTCACAGAGTTGGAAATTTGTTATCACCTTGTTCATACTGTTCAAGTCAACGTATTTGCTTTCCTAATACACGTCCCTGGTACACGATTCAGCAGTGCACATTATTTTAAAGGAGTCATATGATGCTTTATAATGTTTTCCTTTTCCTTTAGAGTGTAATTGATCTGTTTGTGCATGTATAACATCTGCAAAGCTACAAATCTCATAGTGTCCCACAAAGGGAAGTATCCTATCTAGAGAACAGCTCCATGGACTTTGATCGATGGAGCTAAAAAAAAGGGTTTTGCTTTCGCATCCAAACACACAGTGTCTCCACGACGTGGAGACACTGTGTGTTTGGATGCGAAAGCAAAACCCCTTTTTTTAGCCTAATGATGAAATTAGGAGTCAGTGGTTAAGAAGTTACTCGGGCTCCAAATGATCATTAAACCCGACGACATTATTAACTGTTTGTGTTTACAATTGCTTTAGAAAGCTCATGATTATGGTAAGAGGCGTTACATTTCCGTCATGTGCTTGAGGTGTTTGGCCAATCACAACACACCTGGTCAGCTGGCCAATCAGAGCACTCTGGATTTTTCGAAAGGAGGGGCTTTGTAGAAATCAGAGCATTTCAGACAGACTGGGAATAGAGGTACTGCAATAATGTATGTAATTTGTAAAGTATGTAAAAAATAATGTGTTTTCTGAACATTAAAACATGTTAACCTTTTCTAGTACACCCAATAAATAACATAACGACCTTATAAAATAGCATCATATGACCCCTTTAAAGAAAATCAAATGATGGTCTCCATTCTGGAATGTTGCACATTTTTCACCATCCAATAAATATTCAATGATAAAATCAAGTCCTGTCCTTTTTTTTTTTTTTTTTTTGTTGAAAATGTATAAGATTATGGAAGGTTCTGAACAAAGTTTTGTATTAAGAGACATTAGGCACAAAATGCTGTGTAAATAGTGGTTAAAATGAAGGAAACAATCCGTGGAAAGGCATTGATAGAGTGTTTGATCTAGGTACCATGTTTATGGCAAGTGAAACATATGACTCTCTCTCTCGCAGATACCTGCACTTCAACAACATTGAGTCATTGGAGCCCGAGTCTTTCTCTCATCTACCCAAGCTTGAGCGGCTGTGAGTTTTGCATGCATCTCAAACCTCAAATCATCACTCAGATCCCAACAGTGTTGCATGTTTAGTCATGGAAACACATCCCTTTTTAAAACGAGATCGAAAAAGATAGGCTTGTAGGCAAACATGTGTCTGTTCTTGTTCTGAGAGAGGCCTTTTTTTTTTTTGCTTTTTTTTTACAATCATTGGGACACTTTAACCTTGTAAAGCCTGACATATGAAATAATCAAATTTTTGTGGACGCGTTCTCATAGCGTCAGCAACTGATGCAGCGTCGCGTTCCCTTCTCAGGGAACCGGTGTTAAATACCCTAGATGTTTTTCAACCAAAGTTTTGATCATGTTGATCATTTAGAGCACTTAGAAATGTGTGTATGAAATATGATATTCTAAGCTTTACTGTAGTTTTAAGTAAACTTCCATTTTACACATTTACGTGGATTTAACACAATAACACAAATGTTCAAAAATTGACAAAATGACAAAATGTTTAGAAATTGTTTTGCTTTAGCTCGTTTTATTTAAGTTCATTATACAAACAGCAAAAAATCATTTTTTACAGTGTTGCCTGCCTCATTTCTTCCTGTTGGCCCTTATTCCAAATGTTTGGAAAATCACCCACACACATTCTGATGTCTTTTAAAGACGGGAAAGTCTCTTGTACGTAAACATGGACTAAAATGTGAGTGAGGGATCAATTCAGTACTGGAGTTTGTAAGTGAACATGACAAAAAGAATCTGCATCTGGATGGTGATTAGTGAAACTAACCCTCCTGTTATTTATATGAGTAGTTGTGAACAGTAATGGGAATATGACCGTCTGTCCTGGTAGAAAGCAGGAACATCCCTGTGGACCTTCATCTTTGCATCTCTATTTCCACCCAACTTCGGGTGCGGTAGCTCAGTCTGAGTCCAATGCAGAGTTGGTGGCCATGCTTGGCCCGAGCTGCTACAAGAATCGGAATGGCGTGGAATCCTCAACCCTGTTCCGAGCGTACACGGCTGGATTACTGGTATCTGGGCTAAGAGCACATCTGAAGAAAGTGCCTTTCTTCCCAGAAGTGTATGAAGAGCTGACGAAGTCATGGAAGGCACCTTTTACTGCCGGGTCCTGCTTTGCAAGCTCTTCAACCCTCACCATGGCGGGGCAGCTGCATTCCCGCCTGTGGCAGCCACACAGGCTCCGCTGCAGTCGAGCCCACAGCCTGGTCACAGCATCGAGCTAGCGGGGGGAAAGCAACGCCGGCCGTCCCTCAGGCTAGCAACAAGAACCCGAAGAAGGCTTCGAAGCATCCCTGACACAGGTGACCCAGGGATGGCAGGAGCTGCTCTTTCCCAGGAGATGGTACTTCTGGTACTTCATCAGGACAGTGATTCAGGTCACCAGGCGCCCGCCCAGGTTCATCACCGTCCTTTTTACCTTGGTGGCAGGCAAAGACACCAGGTATTGCTGGCCATTTCAGCCGTTGATCTGGATAGACAACACGACGACAGTAGCACATATAAACTGTCAAGACCGTTTACACTCATGTCGCAACTCGCCCACCATCTCCTCCTTCGGAGTCAGCAGAGATGAAGTCACTGTGTGTCATTCACATCACATGGGAACTCAATCGCGCTGGACCTACCGCAGAGACTTCTTTCAATGTGTGGTACTTCCCGGTCAGTAAGATGGAAGGAATGAGACGTTGTTTCCCTCCTGCCACAATGCTGAACTACCCGCTGAAATAGCCGGGATACTGTCTCGGCTCCTCAGCACACACCTGAATGAGTGGATGCACCCCATCTCCTTTTATACCCGTATGTATGGGGGAGTGGCATATGCAAATTCCACTCGCCAATTCACCAAAAAAATAAACATTTTTTGTATTATTTTATTTGAATTAGGACTGACACAGTTTTATTTTCATTTTTGTGAGATTTCTTTTTCAACCTACAAAACAAATAGCATATCTTTCCTCAAAAAAAAAAAAAATTATAGATAGGGAAGTTCAAACAAATCTCTAATCCCAATGTGAGCATCAGTATAGTTTTTCCTGTCCTGGTCACAGATTATATATGCCTGATTTGAATCTGTGCACTTCTCATTGATATCTACTGCAGGTTTCTGCACAACAACAGAATTACTCATCTTGCATTAGGAACCTTCTCCCACCTGCAGTCCATGAAGAGACTGTGAGTATAAACCGACTTTATTTATGGATGGGTAAAGCATTAGTTTGTCTCTTTATTTGGTTATCAATTAGATCTTGAAAAACATAACGTTGGTTGTGTTCCACTTTAGCCACCAAAAATATATAAATGAGACATAGGCTATGTTTACATTTTCCAGTTTGGGTTTTCTTTCTTTCTTTCTTTATTTTTATTTCAAACAACAACCAATAAAAAATAAAATAAAATAAAATATGAACTACAACAATTGTGTTACCACATAAAAAAAGAAACAATATCTACGAATAATCATCAATTCATTACATGTGTCTGAAAAGGAGCGGGATGAAGCAAAAGCTTATTATTTACCCACCCCTTATACAACCATTCCAAATTCCATTATATATTAAACATTTTCCTATTTATATTATATCTTCATAGCACAATAACAAATAAAAAAAAATTTATAAACTCAAACCAAATTTTACCTTTTATTCCAAACCACCCATCACCCTTAAATCTTAATACAATCAATCTTTAAATCCACCCTCACATTCACTCTTTTCAATCCAATCAAGTGTTTACATGCCATCTTGATCAAATTAGAGAAGGAGTAAACCACCCCTTCCAATACGATCGAAATTTCATTCATATCAAGCTCAGTCGGATCGATTAAGGTGTTTACATGAAGGCTTACTAACGGATTATTTGGTTGCATGTAAACGTAGCCATAGTGGTGAGAGTATTTTAAATGATCTGTAATCAACATTTAGTAGATGGTTAAATGGTTTGTTATCAAAATATATATATATTTTGTTTTCACTTTAAATTAAAAGTTTCAGTATTTTTGTGTTTGTCATTTTTATTAGTTTTTTATGTAAATAGTTTTTATAAATTTTTTTATTTCAGTTTTTTAGTACATCAAGTTAAACAAAATAAAAATGAGAAATGTTGCCTTGGCAACTATCTGAAATATAATAATTTAAGTCTTTGTTGTTAATTTTGTTTCTGTTAACATTTATTTTATTACAAGTAACAAAATGTTTGTATGGTTTTAGTTTTGCTTAACTAAAATGACCCTGACTTAAGGTCCATTCCCACCAAGAATGATAACTATAAAGATATCTGTTAGTGTCCACACCAGGGCATGATACTGTTCTGTTTATTCTAAGCGCGCGCTGCAGTTTTGTCGTCTGCTGCTTTAAATGCTCAAGCTCAGGATGGATTCTGATTCTGAAATTGTTCTGAAAGTGACTCCAACGATATCGTTTCTCAGTGCCATTATCATTATAGTTGTGGTGTGAACTCTTCTATTCTTTTCTATTTAGAATGATTTTTAGAACTATATCTTTATCGTTATACCGTTATAGTTATTGTCCTTGATGTAAATGGGCCTTTAGTTTCATAACTTTAGATGAGGATGTTAAAAAGTCATTTCTAAATATTTGTTAACAGGAAGTTGTTTATAATTTGAGGGGTTTAATGCTTTTGATTAATAAAATAACTTTAAATCTATTAAAAGCTGATTTTGAATTGGTGTTCTTCTTATCAACTGATCTAGACAGTAAAACTTATTTAGCCCTTAGAATTAGAGGTGCACTTACTGCAGGATTTACAGAGTGTTGCATGTGAATCTTGCAAGACTTTTCACAGAATGAGGGTTAACATCTTGACTCAAACACACCAACTTAGCTACAAATTTATCAGCGTTGTTTTCCATTTTGCAACAAATGTGAATTTAGGCGTTGTCAAAAAATGTAAACGGTTTTATTTTAACCAAAGAATTGCCTCAAAATTGTAATTTTTACAATGTTTTTAGGCGCCTCGACTCAAACACACTGCACTGTGACTGTGAACTGCTGTGGTTGGCCGATCTGTTGAAGCAGTACGCAGAGTCTGGTAACGCTCAGGCCGCAGCTACTTGCGACTATCCAAGCCGTTTGCAGGGACGCTCGGTCGCCACTCTCACTGCAGAGGAGCTCAACTGTGGTGAGGCCATTCACGCACATAAACACACTTCACACGCCAATATACATGTTCTTTTCAAATCAAAATTATCAAATGGCAGTAAATTGTTGCAATATTTACAGCATCTGCCCCCATTCGCCACATACACATTATTCTACTCCATGGGACCAGCTCCGTCTTTGAACATGTTAGTCATCATAATAAATAACAGATGCTGCTCTGGATTATGAGCTGGATTATGGAGTGATTTCCCAGATGTATCATTGTTTGCATGCTATGCCACCTTCATGTCAAATGTTTGAGGGAGTGAAGGGTTTTCATTTCAACCATCTGTGAAAATACAGGTCATCTCTACTGGGCTTTTGTGATGTCAGAAATGTCGGCTGGGAAAAAGGCAGCTCAGATCTAGCTTCAAATATTGGGCTGATTACCAGTTCAGTGTTCATTAAAAAAAGAAGAAAAAGCAACAACAAAAAATTCTGTTAAATTTATGGTAAAAAAAATATGCCAGAAAAATGTTTCAGGCATTTTTTTATTTTTATATTTTCTGTTTTTATTTTCATTTTATTTTAAGTTAATAAAGTACATTTTAGTAAAGTAATAATTAAATAAAATCAGCATAGTTATTGTTTTCAGGTTTTCAGGTAGGTCTTACAGTTTTCAGGTAGAGAAGTTGAATAAAATAATAAAATGAAAAATAACACTGCATAGTTTTCACTGTATAAAATAAATATAGACTAATCCTTATTAAAGTTACAAAAGTGATTCAGTCAAGAGCAGTGAGTGATTTTTTTTTCTTTGTCTTTTGTTGTTTGATTAACATTAAAAACAGACAGCTTCAGGTATATTAGGCTACTGTCAGTTTAAGAGCGAATGCATGGATTTACACATGCGTCTTATTTCTCAACTGTGTACATTTACTTAAGACATAACAGACTATGTTTACTAGGATACTCGCCAATACGGGCATTTTAACATAATTCTGTGTGAATATGTTTGTTCAAGCCCAAGAAGACGTGAAAGAGAACTCAATTCAGTATTCACATGCTGTCTGAGATGCGCGGCTCTCTGTGTGAGCGCTTTGGATGTTAGTTTCATACAAAACTTCTCAAACAGCACGTGAGTACTGTTCTTTCGTGTCGTCTTGTGCTTGAAAATTTAGATTGGCAAGGCTTAAAAACAATGCAGCACTGGCCCAATCGGGTAAGTGACAGTTCCGTTGTCAAGCCCTGTTTTAGTTTTAGTTTTTTTTTTAAATATGTCTATATAGTTTTTATTAATTTCATTTGCATATTAGTTATTTTAGTACATCAAGTTAAACTAATTTTTCAATTAATGAATGTTTTTTTATGGTTAGGTTTAGGTAAAGTCCTCATGAAATCAAAACTGATCCTCTTTACTTTCTTAGTGCATATTACTAGTCTTGTGGTAAACAATTTATTCATGCAAGTCAGTCCACACACACAAAAAAAATTGTCTTCGTAATATTTATTTGAAAGTTTGAGAAATTTGAAAATGGATTTTCCATCTGGAATGGCGTTCCTGCTCTGATGATGTCAGTTTGACGGCTTGGGCTGACTGTAAACATGCGTTCAGATCTGCCTCCATTTCTGAATGGAACACCTACTTTTCTAAATCCAATCAATTCCCAGCGGAAAAAAAACAAGCCATGCCCTCTATTTTCCTCATTCAATATTCAGTTTCACTCTGAAATACGTCTTAATACTGAAGTAAAGTTGGCCGCACAATGGTGCACAAAGACAAAACACCATCAGAATAACAGACGACACTAAAATAATGCAGGGAAGGTCCCAGAAGGGGTTTTTAAGCTCAAGTTTCGCTCAGCTATCAAAGGGCTAATCAATTTTTTTGTGGAAAGCGTCAAAACATAAGAACGTTTTTTGCCCCGTCTTATGGCATGTGGGTATTTACTGTCAGAAAAGGATACTCACAAGCACTGTCCAGTGTGTTTGGGATTTGTCCACACTAAGCACTCTCTCCAGCCATGTGTGCACTGCCGGCAGCTCCATCGCTCCACACTCGAGCGGCGTGTTGCGTTTGTTGAGCGTGTGCTCGGAGGGGCAGTGGCCAGACACAGTCTGCTTCTGTCTTCAGGTGCTTATCCAGATGCCACTCTAGCCGTTTTTGGAGAGGCCACAGGGAGTTGGAGGAGAGTTTGTGTGATCGCGACAAAGTTCCTCTGACTGAGTTTGATCAGTCATGAAGATGACTCTGGCTCGCTTGATGACTGTCTCGGGCGAGGAATTCTCTGGTGACACCTTTCAAGCGGGGCAAATCACAACTTCTCCCTCGCCCCCCGAGGTGGCAGATGGAAGTGAAGTGATGTATGATCCTTTCATTGATCTGTATCGGAGAGTGGCAGGGAAGCTGTCAGTAGAGTGGCCTGCCCCTCCTTCGATACAGAAAACAGTGGTAAGAACATGCCTGCCGCTTTATCCTGATTGTGTAGCGGAGCTTACAGCTTCATGGCCAAAGCCCGTGTCACCCCTCCCTCTCCGGTACCAGGGGCAAATAAGTTAATGGAGTTTGAAGGTGTGGGAGAAGCAGGGTTAGTGTGGGCCCCACCAATGGAGCATTCACTTGCTGCATACCTTGCGCCAGGTTCAAAATACTGGCATTGCAGGTTTCTGAGATGAGAGGGAGTATCTGATGGCAGCAGGGCTCCCAATCAATGTGGTGGCTATAATACAGAGCACTAGGGAGGCGTTGACAAGGGTGCTTTATGTGTTGAAGTGGCACATTTTTGAAGCTTGGTGCGGGCGAAGATCTTTATCGCCGTATCAATAATATCCCAATATACTTTTTTGCAGGAATTGTTGAGTTGGAAGAGTCAAAATGTGTTGCGTCCTAAAGTGGCTTATACACCTAAAGTCATGTCGGGAGTGTATAGTACGGTCTCATTCTAGCTTCCTGCCCATTGAAACCTCTCTATTGACTCCGAGGAAGACAGGAGACTCCATGATTTGTGCCCTGTGCGAGTTTTACACAGATGAATTGAGCAGGCACAGGCTGTGTGCTCTTCTGACCAGCTTTTTGTATGCTAACCCAGTCCGTGGAAAGCCACTATATAAACATCATCTTTCACATTAAACCAGGGGCCGTCGCTCCCTTGAAAAATACAAAGGGGTATGTGGCGGTGCTGGTCCCTTACGTTTAGTTCAGTGGACTTTGCGGCACATGAATATACTGTATGTCCCACTGTCATGTGTTGTACGGAGTGAACGGATTGAATGGCAACGTTGAGTTATGAGTTATAGTTCCCAGAAGGAAGGAAATGGAACACTTCTGAGCCCCGCGCAGTCTGAGACTCAGTGAAAAGCTGGACTGAATGAAGGAAATGATATTGGTCATTGGCCTTTCAGGTGTGAATAAAGGTGTCTTCAGTGAATTGCGTGAAATCGCGATATCCCATCGTCATGTGTTGTCACCTTGTTTCCCTCATTCTGGGAACAGTATGCATTTTTCACTTTTAATTAAATGGTAATTCATAGTTTTTACTTCCTAAAACCATACATTTTATATTACTGTACAGTAAAATTACATATAATGTGATGTTAAACCATTTGCTTTTAGTTTTCTATTCTATATATTATGGTGAATCAGTTAGCCAATTAACGGGTGTTTACTGTAGCATTTTTACATTTGATTTACTGTAAACAAAATATGATTTACAGTGCTTAGAAACTAAAGCCTCTTATAATTTTAAGTAGTCAAACTACACTACAAGCTACTAGCAAAAAGTAGCTGACTACATTTACACTATTTCAAGGGTATTACCATTTTACGCATTGAACCATCAGATGATAAAATGAATTCTTGCTAACTAATAATTTTTAGTTATTAGTCTTATGTTCAATGAAATAAAAATAAAAATAATTATTAGTATAATAGTATATATTACATAAGAATAACTCAATATATAAATATATTAATATATTAATAATATAATTAATCAGCACAAATATGTCTTTTTCATTGTCATGTCTACATCTTTTAGTCTGAAATTGCATGGTCTCTTCTGGGACCTCCGAGGTTTCCCCGCCGTGTAGCCAGAAACCATAGCGGCTGTTGTGCTCGATAGACTTGCTCAGGCTTGTTACAGTAATCAACCCCCCACAAACGCCCCTATTGGCTCTGTAGAAGAATGGGATTAACACAGTATGGCTTTTCCACCCTCCTCTATACATAAAACACAGCACACAGATGCCTGAGGCACCTGTCAAAACACAGCAGGGCAGAAAAAGGCAGTCAGAAAGACAGCTGCAGTTTCTCTGAGGCTGGCACTGGACATGTCGTACTGCCACACTGCGCAATGCAAGAGCAAAAAGCAAGGCATCATGAATCCAATGTCTATCACAATGCTTTAAGATGGAGCAGTGAAGGGGTTAGTCATACCATGAAATTTGAGAGATACTTTACCCTCAATCATTTGCTCATCCCCTTGTCATTGCAAAACCGCATGATTTTCTTTTTTTCCATTGTACATTAAACCAGATGTTTTGTAGAGTGTCCAAGCTGCTCTTTTCCATTTAACAAAAGTGAAAGAGCATGTGTATTTTATCTCATAGAATTACAGTAAAAAAAAAAATCTAGAACTTGTGTTCACCACAGACTATATTTTTAGGCATTTAACCAAAAACCCACTGACTTCAGGATGATGGAGCTGGAACTCGTTTCCAGGTTTTGGCCTACAAGAACACATCATCCCTGCAGCACTCTATAGCAATCTGTGCCATTTTTGGCCATCTTCTGCCTGTCAGAATAATATGCGAGTACTTTGACACAGTGTACAACCAGACATTTAGTTTTGCCAGTAGAAACAGTTTACAGTTCTGTCAGACAGTTCAGGAATATATTTTGCCTTGTGCACATTGGTGTTGGTGGGTAAAGTTTGGGGTTTGGCATGAGGCCGTTGTGACCATAGACACAATCACCTCGTGCCTGGCCATCAACCAACACGGGCAGCCAAGCCAGATGAGAGGAAGTGAGGCAAGAGGGAAACGTCAAACACATTGCCACTACAAATAAACCTTCAGTGCTGTAATTCCAATTGCTTTTACAGACCAAATTAAACTCATTTTACTTCTCGTCACACACCTCGTCTTTTTCTGGCACACTTATGTTTAGTTTCATCTGAACGTGTCTCTCCTGTCGAGCAGAAGTTCCCCGGATCACATCTGAGCCACAGGATGTGGACGTAACCTCTGGGAACACTGTGTACTTCACATGCAGGGCAGAGGGCAACCCCAAACCTCAGATCATCTGGCTCAGAAACAAGTAAGCTCCCACCCTTTATGTGCGTGCTTAAAGGAATAGTTCACCCAAAAATAAAATTCTGTCTTCGTTTATTTCTCTTCAAGTTGCTCAAAGCAGAAATTACCTTCTATCTTTTTTAAATGGAACACAAAAGAAGTATTCCAGTATGTCTTTTTCTATAATGAGGCTGTCTGAAAATGACAAAAAGCACCATAAAAGCAGCCCATATAACTTACTATTTCAATCATGACAACTCTCTGAATAGTTTTATCATGTTAATGGATATGACAATGTTAATGTACTTGGTCTTGGCGAGTTAGAAAGTATGGACTTGATACTGCCAACAGATACACAGACACGCTGCTGTGAACATGTAAGGTTTGTCGCTGCTGCATGAATATGCATACATAAATCCCGTAGCAGATCTAGGCAGGTGGAGCTGGGGAGGTGGAGGGTTTCAGATGAACTCTGATAGCTTGCTGTAGGACAGGTTACAGCAAACACTGAACCAGACTATTTAAATGTTGAGCAAACAATCTAATGGGCTGCAGAGGATCAGCAGAGGCCAATCAGCTTGTGCCATGCAAAAAATGTGATTGCAAGCAGACTGCATGTAAAAGATCTGTCAGATCCTGCTCCATCTAGAGTTTCATGACTGAACTAGATGTATATATCTTCTGAAGCTATCAAATTTATTAAGTTATTATTCACTGATAATCTTCCCCTTCTCTGAGGCATAGTAATAAAATCTCACTCATGCTTGTGTTAAATTCAAATATGGCACATCAAGACAAGTCATACCAGGTTTGGCGTAAGTCAAACATCATTGGTTCCCACGTCTTCATGCAGCATGTTTGAATTAAATGCATTTTGAGCGCTGGGGCGAATAATAATAAACTTAAAGTCCCCCTGCAGTCAATACTTGTATGCCTTAAAACTAAATCAAAATTACATATTTAAAGTTTTTTTGTTTGTTTGTTTTTTCCAGTAAAAACAGTTTGAGACTATTTGCATCTGAAATTGCTACTGAGTAGGTATTACTTTTGGAATTTGAATTTACTTTGCAACCATTAAAAAAGTATGATCTATATAGTATGAATGTGGGTAGTATAAATTAAATTCAGTCACATGACCGACCAGTGTCAGTTGTGTCGCTTCACTGCTATTCATAAATCATCTCCCGTGGCCTCATGGGATAGTAAAGTGTCCACTGAATGCACACTTCAGAATCTCGGTGGAAGTAGTAGGTCATCCTGGGACTTTTCGAACACTATGTATTCGGACATACTACTCTGTTGGCGTACTGTTTTTCGCATACTATATAGTAGGGAAGTATTCGATTTCAGATGCAGGGACTGTCTTTAGATCACTGCAGTTTTAAGGAGAAAATACTCAGCAATGGTGTTGACTGATGAATTTGCACATAGTTTGTCTTAAAGCATATTAAAAACACCACAAAGACATTTAAACAACATTAAAAACTTGATTTTTCACCACAGGGGGTCTTTTAATTTAATAAACTTGAGCATCTGTATTAATTAACATACAAATGTAAATATGTAAACAATATGATTTACACACTAAATCCAGCAGAAACTCCAGCACAATCTGCATATATTGGTCACGTTTAAGATTAGGGTCCAATTCTCACTATTAACTAACTATTAAATATGACTTTTGCCTCAATAAACTCCTAATTACTGCTTCTTAATAGTTAATAAGGTAGTTGTTAAGTTCAGGTATTGGTAGGATTAAGGGATGTAGAATATGGTCATGCAGAATAAAGCATTAATATGTGCTTTTGAAGTACTAAAATAGCCAATGTCCTAGTAATATGTATGCTAATAAGCAGCTAATTAATAGTGTGAATTGGACTCTAAACTAAAGTGTTACCCATATTTTTAACAGACATCACTAACTGAACCTCACAGCTATTTGCTGAAAAGCCTGTTGTCAACTGTGCCACTCTCAATAGCCACTTTTCCACCGTCGGGCCAAACAGTTCTAAGAATGGTAAGGAACGGTTACAGTTATATTTCCACTTGATCTTACTGTTCTCGACCTGGAATTCTGTCAGAACGCGTGTAGTGATGTCGCCACTCAGGATTGGTCACTTGTCTGTTGCCTGGCCACCAGTTTCTCTGTAGGCTAAGCGCGCTATTTGAGAGAAGTTAACCAGTTAATAATAGAAATATCTGATCATCCTCCATAACATGGTTGCTGTTTAAATCTCATATTGTCTGTAAACTCTTGCATTACCAAGGCATGACTGATGCATTGGTATTACATTCCAAGAGCTCTGTTTTCAGCCCCACAATGTAAAATGAAGCATGGCAAGCAGGGCGGGGAGAAGAGCCGTGGGAACGGAGTGAGGCTGATGGTGCGAGTTACCCGCGAAGGACGACTGCCACATATAAACAATAATAAAACACAACATAAATTGTCCAGGCCTGGTCCTCTCTCGTTCTTCACTGTCGTCACTCCTCCTTTTATCCTTCCGGAGCTCCTCCATGAGACTCGAGACCGGTGTGTCGCGCAAGTGCTAATGAGCGTCACCTGCACGACACACCAGCCTTGCTGGAACGGTTAAGCAACCAGAACGGTTTGTCCCGACGTTGGAAAATCTGCTAATGCTTTCTCCGGTCTGCTGTCAATCCCACAAGCAACCGCTCAAGCGTGTTGTTTGGCTCACATAGGAATGAAGTGTTTGCTCCACTCCACTGCAGTGTTAACTTTAATAGCGAGGTTTGAATGGATTGTTTTGGTGTGCTTTCTCAGAACACGTCCCATCACACGTTAGGTCAGTGGCAAGTAGGAGTTTTTCTTTTGTGGCTGTTTGAATGCATTCGAACACATGAGTGTCTACACTATGGTTAAATGTGTTTTTGACTGCCTGACGAAGTGGTCGAAAGTGGACAAGCTCAAAATGTTTTAGGCCCTTATTTACACCTGTATTTAGTAGGGCTAGGACAATAAATCGATTCATCTCAATTCATGGATCGATTCTGAGATTCTCCAAATGCATCGCGATTTTCTCTTAAATCGATTCTGAGCTTAGTTTTTAACAGCAGATGGCGCTCTAGACTAGTTTTTAACTACATGTTCAAATGCTCATGAAGAAGAGCACTCGTGCGTTCGGCTGAGTCTGAGAAAGTACTTGCACCTCAGAATGTTTTTATGATGCGAGATTAATGTAAACAGCTCACTGCAAACACCCTTGTGAACCTTTTTGGTTCAAGTGGTGTGTGTGAAAGAATTGAAAGAGAGCAGAGTACGGCTGTTTCTAAAGCACGCAGCGCCATCTGCTGTTAAACATTAAGCTCAGAATAGATTTGAGAGAGAATCACGATGTATTCTGAAAATCTCAGAATCGATCCAGAATCATTTCTCGATTTATTGCAACGATTTATTGTCCCAGCCCTAGTATTTAACTGTGACCAAATTGACATAAAGGCATCTTCATACGAGGTGTAAACAGAGCCTGTCACACTATTTCAGAAGACTTTGAATGCAGCTGCATGAGATGCATGGACTACTTGTATGGTGCTTTTTTGTAATTTTGGAGTTTGACGGTCTGGACACTCTACAATTGACCTTCTTTTGTGTTCCACGGAAGACTGAAAGTGATACAGGTTTGGACTGACGTGAGTCTGCATAAATGATGACAGAAATAAGATATTTTGGTTGTTTTATTCTCAATATGTGAAGGGTGTGTTCGTAAACAGGAAAGTCTTTTTTATCAGCAATGCTCTGAACATGAGGGACGACACACGTCTCAATCTACTGGAAGATGGAACCTTGATGATCCAGGACACGCGGGAGACGGACCAGGGCGTGTATCAGTGCATGGCCAAAAATGTGGCTGGAGAGGTGAAGACCTCAGAGGTCACCTTACGATACTTCAGATCACCTTGTGAGTGTGATGGGGTCCTGTAGGTGATGATGATTCAACTAGAATTACTAGAACCTCCCGAACTAGTTCGACTCTGTTTAATGTAGGCACAATCTAAAATCCTGTATCGGATTATGTAAAATTAAACTTAAATTTAATTTTAAAATTAAGATCTTAAATACACTGACAAAAAAAAAAAATCATGTAGGATTTACTTTATAATTATTTGTGAAATGTAAAAAGTAACAAAAAAGTAGGATTTACTTTGAAACAATTTTCACTAACAAATTGCTAGTGAATTTCACAAATAATTCCGAAGTATCACACTGAATTAAACATACAATTTTTTTAGTAGAAAGACTGAAATAGTATTTTCTTGTAAAATGTACAACTTGAATTTTTTTTTTTCTTTAAAACACTGTTTTGTACCTTTTCATGGATAATACTAGGGTAAGCATGCCAGTCTGGTAAAGACTATTTAATGGCAGACTTTTTGCACACAGCAATCCATTTTTGGTCCTTGCCTTCCTCTCTCCAGCTCGACCCAGTTTTGTGATCCAGCCGCAGAACACGGAGGTTCTGGTCGGGGAGAGCGTGACCCTGGAGTGCAGTGCGACGGGTCAGCCACAGCCCCGCGTGACCTGGACCAAAGGAGACCACACGACCCTCCCAGCGGACCCCCGCATCAACATCACTCCTTCAGGAGGTCTCTACATCCAGAATGTCAATCAGGCTGATGGGGGCCAGTACACCTGCTTCGCAAGCAACAACGTGGACACCATCCACGCCACCGCATATATTATAGTTCAGGGTAAGAATTTTACAGTGAAATATTACAATAGCAATATTACTTCTTTTGTTTTTATTTAGTAATAATAAAATTAGCATAGATCATGTATTCAGTGAAGCAGACTCATAATGGTCATTCTGATTTCTTTCACTCCTCAGCTCGTCCTCAGTTCACAGTGACCCCTCAGGACCAGTCTGTGCTGGAGGGTCATACCGTCGACTTCCCCTGCGAGGCCAGCGGCTACCCTCAGCCTGTCATAGCATGGACACGCGGCGGTGAGATCACATAATGCTGAGTTCACTTTATTCATCAGTCTGCCTGCCAAGTCTGGTCAGCATTTTTATTTTGTAAACAACCGGCCAACTGACATTTTCTGTCCATAATAATGACAATAATTAGTAGTAGTAGTATTTTTTTATTTTTTATTTAATTCTTCCTGAATTTTACAAATAACATGGCATTTGAAGGAGTTAGGACAGTCCCTCAGTGTTTCGGCACTGGTCTTGTTTAAGGGTAAAGGAATGTTCCAGGTTTAATAAAGTTTAAGCTTCAATTACCACAGAAATCTGTCCCTTCGTTTAAAAAGAAACGGACGAAAAATGTGACAGAATAGCTTACTAATCCTTAAAGTGAATAGTTCTTCTTGTGAAAAAGAAGTACACTTTAGCATACTTTTTTTTAATGCATATTATGCATATAATAATATACTTTTAATAATATACTTTTAAAGAATAAGTCATACATTTAATTGCATGTTACTTTACATGACCTTTAGTATGTTAGTCAACACATCAAAATAATGCACTTCTTTAAAGCACAGCAAAAGATTATTATAACAAATATACTTTAAAGTAAAACTTTTAATTTAACATTATTACAGAGTGCTCTTTTTAAAAGCGTACTTTAGTGTACATGTCTCTTTAAGTACACGTAAAGGATTAGTCCACTATTGAATATAATTTTCCTGATTATTTACTCACCCCCATGTCATCCAAAATGTCTATGTCCTTCTTTCTTCAGTCGAAAAGAAATGAAGGTTTTTGATGAAAACATTCCAGGATTATTCTCCTTATAGTGGACTTCACTGGGGTTCAAACGGTTGAAGGTCAAAATTACAGTTTCAGTGCAGCTTCAAAGAGCTTTAAACGACACCAGACGAGGAATAAGAGTCTTATCTAGAGAAAAAAAAATACAAATGTATATGATTCATAAACACAAATGATCACGTTTCACGTTGCACATTCAATACAAGATAGATTGATCTCTAGATAAAGATCCGTAACAACGTGACACTTTTGTCTTTAAAAAAACCCCAGCCAACTCTCCCAGCCATACAAGGTAAACTATGCGTATGTTTGTTTTTAGTCTGGCCCGCCGTGGCATTTGCATTTAATACTTGTGAGAAAGGGCTTTTCTGAACTGTACATAAGCCACATGTACTGTATTAGCAATGGCAGGTTGTCGATACACGACTCAGACATTGTGATTTCTCTTCACGATATAGTTGTTATCAGGACTCAGGTTGGATCTCTCTCTAGCTTTGTTTTTGTTTTCATTTTTTCACATGGTGGCCACTCACACTAGATCACACTGTGCAATAGTGCTTTACTGCTTAAAGGTGAAGCATGTCGTTTCTGAGACACTAGTGGCACCGATCAGTATTTAAAAAATAAAGCAACCTTGTAAACGGCCCTTCCGTGCGCCGCGCCTCCCCCAACTCAAACATCACAAACACAGCTCGTACGGGGGCTTGTGAAGGCATGTCTCAACGGGTAGAAGCAGACTATAAAAGACAATAGACAATAAAAGGTCCAACATATGAAGAAATATATTTAGCTGTGTTGCTATGTGTCATGAGTAAGCAATTTGACTGGAACATTTGTCTTTCTGAACGAGTGCATGATGATGTTGTGTTGAAGCGTTCATTGCATCGCTATGCCCTGTTCACTTTGACATGTTCATGACCTGTTTAAAGGATTACTTAATTTAGCTTTACTCACCCTTAAGCCTTCCTAGGTGTATATGACTCTCTACTGTCTGATGAACACAATAAATATTAATAAATATCCCGATGCATCCGAGCTTTATAATGGCAGTGAGGGATACCAATGAGTATAAAGCTGAAGAAAGTGCTTCCATCCATCATAAACGTACTCCACACAGCTCCAGGGGTTAATAAAGGACTTCTGAAGGGAAGCGATGCGTTTGTATCCATGTTTAACAAGTTATGAAGTAAAATATCTAGCTTCTGCCAGACCGCTTTCCATATTCAACTTATGAAAAACTAATACAGAAGGTGTGGGATGTAGCGTAAGCTTTTTGAACTGTGAGAGTTTTACACTTTCTTCGTAATTTGAATACGGAAGGCGGTCTGACGGAAGCTAGATATTTTACTTCATAACTTGTTAAATACGGATATTTTTCTTACACAAATGCATCGATTCGCTTCAGAAGGCCTTTATTTACCCTCTGTGGAGAACGTTTATGATGGATGGAGGAACTTTCTTCAGCTCATACTCGTTGATCCCGTTCACTGCCATTATAAAGCTCGGATGCGTCAGGATATTTATTAATATAACTCTGACTGTGTTCATCAGAAAGAAGAAAGTCGTATACAGCTAGGATGGCTTGAGGGGGAGTAAAGCTTGGGGTCATTTTCATTTTAAAGTGAACTAATTCTTTAATCTATCCTAAATACTTCACCTACTTCCTTCCAAATTAAGCCTGTTGGAAAAAAGGGGCGATGCGAATTATTCCGGTCCACCCACACTTTTTTTTTTAGAGGCCCGCCCATCATCCTCTTTCTGCATCCGCTCAGCCTACACTGTTGCATGTGCTGAAAACATGATTTTTGTTTGTTTTCACATACTGATAGACAAGTAAGAATCAACAGCATGTCTCAGATACACTCAATAGAGCTTAATTTGTCCAGAACATTCCTTCAAGGACACATTTTAAGATTATTGAATTGTCTGTTAAATGAGAATGAACTATCAACAATGTTCATCCTGGACAACTTCACTAAAACTGTGTTCTCCTACCATAGGCAGCCCCCTGCCTAATGACAGACGACACGTTGTTCTCTCAACGGGCAGCTTGCGTATCAGCCGCGTGGCCCTTCATGACCAGGGCCAGTACGAATGCCAGGCGGTCAGTCCTGTTGGCACTGCCAGAGCTGCTGTCCATCTCAACATCCTGCAAACCGGTGAGATCCTGTTCTCAACATAAATGTCCTTCTGACTTTGATTATTTCATCATGTTGAAGTAGAGGTGTGTGGCATGACCAAATCCACTGCCCGGCCAAAAGAAAGACGCTGTTTGGATTTAAATAGGCAGATGCATTAGAGTCAATGATTGGATCATTATTGCAGTGATTATCATGTTTCTAGCATGTTATATGTTTGGCAACAGTTCTTCTAACCCTAATTGATGGAGTGTGTAGCTTTTCATTTCTTAAACAACCATGTAGGAAGACACATCATGGCCAAGATTCATCAGGCTCAAACTGTGAAAGAATGGTTTTAGAGGGAGCATGATCATTTTCACACATGAATTGGCACCAGACCTTAAATTCATTGAAAGGATGTGCTGGAGGAGACTTTACAGAGAGCTCGACTCTTGCATTGTCAATACAAGATCTTGATCAAAAACTGATGCACCTCTTGATGGAAATAACATCACAACATTTATTTATATTTTCAACTGGTGCATCAATTTTTGATCAAGATCAATTTTTGTCTCCTCCAGCACATCCCAAAGACTTTCAATGGATTTAAGGTGCCAATTCATGATTCTGAAATGTGTTTACTTCAGTACAGCACAAACTAACTCTGTCGATTCCTCTTTTATCCGTCCTTTGGAACAAGACTAGACATGGTATTAACAGGAGGGAAGGCTTCATAAACTAATTTGTCATTTACCCACAAGCAAAGCCTTCAATTAGAACAACAATACCCCCGTCTCAATGACAGTCGTAAGACCAGGTCCCTGCATGTAAGTGCCTTAAAACCACCTCTTAAGCTTTATTACAGACTTGTGGAATAGCCAGGAAAGCATGCAGCTTTGAAATTCCCACATGGCAAGATGTTTTCCATGTAGTAATGGTTGTTAACACACTGCATAACAACCGCCTGTATTTACTTTAAAACCAAGGCACAGGCTTGGCTCATGGGTGCTTTTATTTAGAACAGGCTTACGGGAAGTATCTGAAGAAATGGGGAGAGTTAAGGGAGAGAGTTGTGAGAAATACCTCTAGTCAGAACAGCTGCAGGAACACTGAGTACAGAATAAATGAAAGTTTAGCAATTCATGAAAGGAACAGTTCACCCAAAAATAATTATATAAGTTACTTATGCCGTCGCAAACCTGAATATTAGGCAGAATGTCCGAGCTGTGTTCTTCCTTACAATGAAAATGGATGCTGATTCATACTGTCAAGCTCCAAAAACAACAAAAAACACAAGTGTCAAAAAAGTAGTCCATTCAACTCAAATCTCAAATGTCATCTGCGTGTCTTAATCAGTCATATGATGAGAACCAGAGGCGTCAAATTTGGCACAGCATGTCAAAAAGTGCCATTTCTAAATTAAAACAAGATTTAAGAGATCTTTTGGAGGGTATATACAGTAAAGTGAATAACGGCTTAAATTAGCATCTGTACCTCACACATTTTATACACATCACAGGTGAATAATCACTTAATTAATCAAATTTATTTAATAATCAAAAGTCAAATAGCTTCATTTGCACATCAGGACATTTTTATGTCAACTTTTTAACGATATATAAATTTGTTGTTGAAATATAAACATTTAAATGGTGGCTATAATAAAAATGTGTTTCATGACAGATTTATTCAAACATACATTAAATACCAAAGACAGGTTAAGTAATACAATGTTATATAATATAATGTATATGTAATATATTTAGCAAAATGCTCCTCCCAAGTTTTTTCTTGTTAACTGTTGAGCTATAGACATTGAATGGCTTTCCTGGAGTAAATGTAAAGTTATGTAATGTATTACAAGCTTCATACAAGCGTGTTTTATTGACATCTTTCCACGGTTGAAACACCAATTGAGTGATTACATGAGTAAGTTTCTTTTAACATAACTGAGGCGCTACAGCGACCTGTCATGCCACATTTAAGAGCATTGAAACGGTATTTATTGTGTGAATGTCATGATAAAACTGACAGAATTTGAATGCTGAGTTTTTGTTTCATATCAAACGTAACAAAACACAAAGCTTATTGAGATTATTGGATGGCAGGTGCACTAAAAATAATTGTTAGTGAAGTTTTACTCATGAATCAACTGAAAACAGCATAGACAAAAGATCTCAGTGCATCAAAATGTAGATTGATTAAAAGCAAGAAATCAGTATTGTCAGCCCAGCCCTAGTGTCCACACAGCTGTTGAAGCTTATCAGAGTTGATAATATATGGATTATATGGATATTTTTGCCCTTTTTTGAGCTTTTGAACTAAAAATCACTGTCCACTTTTAGTTGTTTGGAAAAGACTGGCACAGACATTCTGCCTAAAGTCTCATTTTGTGTGTCACAGATGAAAGAAACAACATGAGGCTGTGTAAATGATGACACAATGACTTAACAGTTAGTGGGAAATACTTTTATATTACTGTAAATCAGCTGTAAAGGGGGTGATTATGTACTAGTTTAGCACGTCGTGACTTTGTTAAAGGTCTCCTCGGAGGATCACGTGACCCAACTCATAGCTTTGGAGGTTAAAATGTTTTGATAAAGCTCTTTACACAAACCAATCCACATTGACCTTGAAGACTCACACATGCCTCTGTCAGACTGAACCCGCTTGCCCTTTCATTGACTTTATAATTACAGAACCTTGACAATCGGCAAGAACTCAGGACCATGTATGACCTGTGCATGATCTTTTCATGTTGTACATCATGTGCATGTCTCAAAGATGCAGCTGTGTTTCTGGCTGCAGGCTGTAATCATTAACATATGTTTTTACGTCATCAGTAACGCCTGTTTTCACAAGCGCTCCAAGGGATATGACTGTGGAGTCTGGATCAGATGTCCAGATTCCGTGCAGCGCTCAGGGTGAGCCCACACCTATCATCACATGGAGCAAGGTTAGATCCGTTGGCTGCCACATTCCCCAACAACTGGCCATCCATCCATTTCCGCCACTTTGGTCCCAATGGGACTATCCTGATTTTGTGACCATACTCATTTAAACAATCTCTGGTCCTGATCTACAGGATGGAGTCCAGATTACAGAGAGCGGGAAGTTTCATCTAAATCCAGATGGCTATCTGGAAGTGCATGACGTGGGGCTTGCCGATGGGGGCCGATACGAGTGTGTAGCCCGCAACTCCATTGGATATTCCTCATCTAACATGGTGCTAACAGTGCAAGGTAAGAATTGAAGGCCATAACCACATGTTAAGGGTGATTAGTGATTGACCATTGAAGAACACAGTTTTGGTCGGCTGCCAAAAGGTATAATGTTTTTTGCATTCAACATAGCTGGATGGAACATAACAAAATAAGTTCAGGGGTCATTTTTTGTATTTTTAATGACCAGTTCATGAAAATCTACAACCCCAAATCAAGAAAAGTTAGGACATTTTGTAAAACAATAAAATCAAGAATCTGTGATTTGTTAATTCTCTTGAACCTTTATTTAAAGGGGTGGTTCACTGCGATTTCACTTGGTTAACTTTAGTTAGTGTGTAATGTTGCTGTCTGAGCATAAACTCCATCTGCAAAGTTATGATGCTCAAAGTTCAATGCAAAGAGAGATATTTTCTTCTAAAGAATTCTCTGTTGAAGGACTGCAACAAAACCTCTAAAATTTACATAAACCCCGCCCCCGAGAACACGCAGCAAAGGGGGCGAGGCCATGTCATTGCATTACAGTACGTAACACAAATGCACAAACCCATTATTTCAATGGCTTGCGCCACACGAGGATGGTTTGTTCCTGCGATATCCCGCTAAAAGTTTTGAAAACTCCGACTACTTTGCTCTGGCCAGCGAAGGGCAACCGCTTTGTATCGTTCCTCATCCTGTCTGAAAGGGACTTAAGGCACTGAGCGTCTATTTCACGCTGATCGCTCGCGTTTTAGTTTTTTTTTTAACCGGTCGCAGAGAGTTGAAGAATGTTCAATTTTGGGTGAAACGCAGCGCTCATCACTGCCACTTTATACCCAGCTGTCCAATCACAGTGGAGGAGAAAAGTTGAGGAGGGGCGGGACAAACACCACAGTGCCACATTCTGCTTGAACAACGTCAACAGATGACAACAAGAAGCACAATAACAATACAAAATTATCTAAAACAAGAGCCAGAGCAAATCCTTTTCATTGTATCAACATTTTTATATAGAAACAGTACAACATCAAACTATCTGTGAAATGCGATACTAGTAACACTCCCGCGGACATTCTGTATCATAGCAAGCAAAGCGTATCAACTAAAAAAACACACTGCGCTGCCGAAGCGTTCTCACGTGCTCACAGCTAGGCGTGACACTGTTGTAGACTGCCGCAAGCTGATAGATCCTTCACATGTTCAACTCTTCAAAAGAGTAATTTGTTTATTTTATCACAGATGAAGTGGATTAGATGCAATATTTGTCAGATATACAGATGTTTCAGATATTTTCATGAAGCAATTATCAGAACAGAAGGTGTCAGAATAAACACGAAAACATTCATTCTGAATCTGACCATTGGTGAAACAGCTGTGCCTGGAGGAAACGTCGTCATCCAGCTCAGCTCAGTTCGGTTCTCATCCAACAGTGTCACTGCAGTCAAGGCAGTAATATTGCAGAATATTTAATGTCCTCGACAAAGCAAGCCAAAAGGCGACAGTGGCAAGGAACCCAAACTTCATCAGGTGACAGCATGGAGAGAAAAAACACCACCTTGGGAGAAACCCGGCCAGTTCTCCTCTGGCCAGACGAACAAACATGGTCCGTTTGGTCATTTGAATCTACCAAACTGGTAGTTTGAAGGTTTAAAAGCCAGTGAAATTTTCCAGAAAGCTGTTTCGAACTCCGAACGAACTTTGTTTTGGCCTAATTATGTTCCAAGTTTTGTTCAACTAGATTTTGTCACACAAGTTTGTTCTTCGATTTTTGCTAAACATTCTAGCATGCTAAAATTATCCTGAGAGTTATCATGACTGAACTACTTTTAACCCGACAGATACTGCAGACACGGTACAAGAACGTATCCGGTGTGGATGGCTCCTAAGTTTACCAGATTGCCAAATGTGATTGAATGGATTGCTGTGGACTGTGCATCAGTGATTATTGACTTGTTGTAATGTTTATTTAGCCATCTGTCATATTATATTATGTATTAGACATTTTCCTTTTGGGGCCTTTTCTCAGCAAATACTTGATATGTGATTCATTTGAGTTCATTAATTGATTAATTGGCATATCATGCAATGCATTCAGTGAAGTTTTCATTCTATTGACAGCCAATGAAGCTTCATTAAACATCTTTAGAAGCTCTATGCCACATGCCAGTTTTCTTATCCCAGATTATAATTTCCTACTAAACCCCAAGCTTTGATTTATACTGATGTCTGTAATTCGCTCTAGTCCCACAGGTGAGCAGGGAGGGTGATCCATTTGTCTCAACGTCCCTTGAAGAGGCCATTCGGAGCATAAACAGCGCAATAGACTCCACCAGGAGGCAACTCTTTGACGGGTGAGCACTCGGTGCTGCAGGCAAAACATGCCAAGAAAACAGTTCCTACTGCTGTGAGTCACAATGCCGTAACCCATCAGGAATTTACTGGGACCGTTTATGCCTTGGACAAAGGCTGGTCACTGCGGTATGATTCCTAATTTCTCACTGGAAGGGACCCTGCGCTCCGAGCTTGTTGAAGGGGGGTTGTTTTGTCTGTCGAGAACATTGCCAGCTCACATTAACTCATTGAGAGTGTTTATGCTTTATAGCTGGAGAGGATTGCTTTAAAGACTAATGCTTTTTGTATGAAGTCTGAGAGATAATGTTATCATAGAAAAGAGAGATTGCCAAAGATTAGATAGGGAATTTTTCCTCACAAACATCGAATTCCTCTTTTAAATTTTAAATAACAATATTAGTTGACAATTTGACACAGCTTGCCAAGACATTAAAGGTTATTCAGTCCAAGACAACTGGTGAAAACCTTGAAAAAAATCTGTCTGTTTTTGGCACAAATTACCTGAGATATATTGTTGTAACCTGGCGCCTTCTTAGTTCACTAGAGATAATATGTGAAGTGAAGCCAACTCTCTGAATGATAAAAATGATATTAAACGCTGCAGACTTTGATGTTCTTTAGCTTTTGTTTGAATCCAAACCAACAGCTTTGGAGCAAATGCTTACTGATGACTTTGGAAAAGCGCTTATTCTGTTTGATCTGGTTTTCTCAAATTATCCCAATAAACACTGAATTAGAGTTGACAATTTATTAGTTATTCTGACATATATTAACAAGGTAGTTAGGCTGTTATTTGTAGTCAGATGTGTAACATTTTAAGATGCCACTGATTGCTGTGGATAAATCTGGATAGTTTAATGTGTTATGAAAGTTTAGTAGGAGCATAAACTACTTTTTTCCAGCTTTAGGGACAGAGTCAGTGCATTTGAAAGCAGTTTTTAGACTGAACTTCAGTGGGAAAAAGTGGATGATCCAAGTTGTCCCAAGTATGGGAGCACTTTCTATTAAACGCTTGAAAGAAGGTCATGAGCATATGTGGCCATGTCAAGTGCTTTGACAGATTGATTATGCTGGTCAATGGTGTTCAGATGTGCTTTTCACCAGGACTTAGTTTACAATTTTAATAATCTGTCACCATTTTAACAACATCCTGCACAACATTCGACCTCTAACTATGTTTTTGCTTTTGTTTTTCTTATCTTTATTTATAATTTGGTGATTTAAAGCAAGACACTCTATTGTTCTTTCATGGTCAAATTTGAAATTTTGGGCTTTTCATAACGTGATGTTTCAGACTAGTGGAAAGAAAACATCCAAAATACACTTTTAAGTGTGCATTTCATTGCGTTATATCTATTTGCCTCTGTAGATTTCAATTAAAATAAATACATATCTTTAAAGGCTGTTTTCTCAAAATGAGTATATATTCTGAAGGGGTTTGTTCATATATCATTTGCCTGATTTTATACAACATTTTATTCCTAAAAACAAGGTAATTTTTGACATCTTGACAATATTTTGTGATTTATGAAGTGGTAAAAAGAGATCTCCAAAATCCCCTCTGTTAAAACCTACTGCTCTACCATGGCAACAAAAGGGAAGAATTCGGTTCAGAAATTCAGATTTCTGTTCAGGAAATGTAAGCAAATTAGTACATGATTAATTAGATAATGTATCATTTGCATATTTAAAAGAAAAATCTTCAATTCTTAGTGTAATCAATGAGCTGGGAAGTATGAGGATATCTATTTTTTTACCCTATTCACCTGTGGAGTTTGCCCACAGTTTGAAAACTGTTTTATAAAAAGAGAATGATTTTGAATTGATTGATTAATAAGAAATTATGAGATGAATCTATCTACTAATCTGTCCGTCAGACATAAAGCATGTCTATAGTTTGCTAATGTATTCTCTTGCAGAGTGAGTCTGAATGGCTTTTATGAATGTGGAAGTTAATGTGTTCTCCACCATCATCAGATCTCCTCGTACCCCTGCCGAGCTCCTGGCTCTGTTCCGTTACCCTCGGGACCCCTACACAGTGGAGCAGGCCAGAGCTGGAGAGATTTTTGAGCAGACCTTACTTCTCATCCAGAGGCATGTCAACCAGGGCCTGATGGTGGACACGAACGGAACAGGTATCTCACACCGCCATGACGCTCTTCAAATTATATATTCATGGGTGTTGTGATTAAAATGTACAACTAATATATGGAAAAAGAAATGTCTGCTGACTAAATGGTCAGCAGACACTGTGGCGCTTTGTGCTGCAGAAGACACGACTCACTGTTTTTTCTGGTTATGACAACAGCACAGCTTTCATTGCCACACTATGGCAAAATGGCCCCACATGTTTGGACAAGCCCTGCCCCAATCTGAGCATTTCCCCTCTGGACACATTCACTGACGCAAATACCAAGAAGGGGTCAACACGACTCTATCCAGGCACCATTACCTGCACCTATCACTGACTACCCTAGTGTAAAAGAAGTGCACTTTAGCATTCTTCTAAAATATATACTTAATTGTGAATTGAATGTAATGTTTTCAGACACTTAATTGCATTTATAATTTAATACAAATGTTTTAGTTTAAATTTACGTTAAATGCAATTAGTTGAAGTTAAAACGTAATGTTTTAAAATGTACTTCAAAGTAAAACTTTTAATTTGACTACAACAAAGTCACGTTTTAAGAAAGTCATGAAAGTGTACTCTTTACACTGTCTTATTTCATTAATATTAAATTATCTGCAAGTACAGTTTTTAAAAAGAAAAAATACTTTAATTATTACTTTAATTATGATTTGAAGTACACTACAAGTGCACATTCAATACAATTAAGTGCACTTTTTTTTCACAGGGGTAGTGTAACGTAGCCAGACTTTTAACTATCATCATAGTGTCTGGTCCACTTAGCAGCTTATTCTTGCATATAATCATCCACTTGGACAGAAACAGACAGTTGTGTGTTTTATGTACCGTTTAGTGGCAGGTTTATGTAAAATGGTTGATATTACAATAATATATATATATATAAATTCATAGAAAACACAAAATAAATTTGCAGAAATGAGTGCAGACATTTGTCATGTTTTAAAACAACTTAAAAAATAAGGATTAAGATGAGTACACTAAAATGTGTTCATTATTTAAGGAAGATGTGTTATCACTCAATGTTTACACCATGTATGGCATATTGGCATATGTGTTTTAGACCATGGGTTTTCAGTCTGGCAGCGAGGGAGTGACAGGGGGTCGTAATGTAAAAATGTAATAATAATACAAATAATACAGATTAAATGAAATTTTTGGGTTATGTCCCCCCAGAAAGTCCAGGTAACTAAAACTTAAAATATTTAAAAAAGGTTATAAAGGCGTTGTAAAATGAATCCATATGAATTGAGTGGTTTAATCCAAGTCTTATGAAGTAAATGATGACAGAATTTTCAGTTTTGGGAGAACTATCCCTTTAATGCCTTCCATTGCAACTGTATTTATGTCTCTTTACAAAATAATATGAGCCCAACACTAATTAATGATGTCTTATTTTTTGGTTAGATAATTTTTTAAATGTGGTCTAAAAATGTGGCTTTCCTGTAGCTCAGTGGTTAGAGCATGGCACTAGCAATGCCAAGGTCATGGGTTCGATCCCAGGGATTGCACATACTCCGATACAAATGTATAGTATAATGCAATGTAAGTCGCTTTGGATAAAAGCGTCTGCCAAATGCGTAAATGTAAATGTCTACACTTCACAAGACACCCACTCTTTCCTATCTATTTTACAGCCTACCGCTACAATGACTTGGTGTCCCCTCGTTTCCTGGATATGATAGCTAACCTGTCTGGCTGCACTGCCCATCGACGCATCAACAATTGCTCGGACATCTGCTTCCACCAGAAGTATCGCACTCACGATGGCACTTGTAACAACCTGCAGCACCCCATGTGGGGCGCCTCGCTCACTGCCTTTGAGCGCTTGCTCAAGTCCGTCTATGACAATGGCTTCAATCTCCCACGTGGCACCACTGAGAGATGGCACAACGGCTTCCCTCTGCCACTTCCACGTCTTGTCTCCACCACCATGATCGGCTCGGAGACCATCACCCCAGACGATCGCTACACGCACATGCTTATGCAATGGGGCCAGTTCCTGGACCACGACCTGGATTCAACTGTCGTATCCCTCAGCCAGTCGCGTTTCTCCGATGGACAGTTGTGCACCTCAGTGTGCACCAACGACCCACCTTGCTTTCCCATCATGTTTCCACCCAACGACCCACGGCAGCGGCGCAATGGAGCGCGGTGCATGTTCTTTGTGCGCTCCAGTCCCGTTTGCGGCAGCGGAATGACCTCTCTGCTTATGAACTCTGTGTATCCTCGTGAGCAAATGAACCAGCTCACATCCTACATCGATGCTTCCAATGTTTACGGCAGCTCGCATCACGAGGCCGAAGAGATTCGTGACTTGGCCAGCCATAGGGGCATGTTGCGCCAGGGTATCGTGCAACGCACTGGTAAGCCGCTGCTCCCCTTTGCAACTGGGCCGCCAACAGAGTGTATGCGGGATGAAAACGAGAGTCCCATTCCTTGCTTTCTAGCTGGTGACCATCGTGCCAATGAGCAGCTTGGGTTGACGGCGATGCACACGGTTTGGTTCCGTGAACATAACCGAATAGCCAGTGAGTTGCTTCGTCTCAACCCCCATTGGGATGGTGACACCATTTACCATGAGGCACGGAAGATAGTCGGAGCCCAGATGCAGCATATAACCTACAGCCAATGGCTGCCTAAAATACTGGGTGAGGCTGGCATGAGGCTAATGGGTGACTATAATGGCTATAATCCCAATATCAATGCTGGCATCCTCAACGCTTTTGCCACTGCTGCCTTCCGCTTCGGTCATACGCTCATTAACCCCATTCTATACCGGCTCGATGAAACCTTCCAGCCCATCCAGCAAGGACACATCTCACTTCATAAAGCTTTTTTCTCACCCTTCCGTATTGTGAACGAAGGTGGCATTGATCCTCTGCTCCGTGGTTTGTTTGGAGTGGCAGGAAAAATGCGAGTGTCCACTCAACTGCTTAACACAGAACTTACCGAACGCCTTTTCTCAATGGCGCATGCAGTGGCACTTGACCTTGCGGCCATGAATATCCAAAGGGGCCGTGACCACGGTATACCCCCGTATAATGACTACCGGGTGTTCTGCAACCTCTCATCCGCGCAGACTTTTGACGATCTGAAGAATGAGATTCAGAACCCCACTGTGCGAGAGAAGCTTCAAAGGTTAGCCACATCCATTGTTATTAAAAGCCACATTTAGCATTTTCTGGGTGTAACGGTCTGTTCTGCTCCCAGGCTCTATGGTACGCCTCTAAATATCGACCTGTTTCCTGCACTGATGGCTGAAGAGCTGGTGCCTGGCAGCAGACTGGGACCAACCCTCATGTGTTTACTGGCAACCCAGTTCAAGCGTCTGAGAGATGGTGACCGGTAAGACTTTAATTCAGTCCACACTTTTTCTCGTTCATCAGAAGTAAATAATTTAACAATCCTTAAAGAGATTAAAATGCCCCAAAATTAAAATGTCTTATCATTTACTGCCCCTCGTGCGGTCAATGAGATTACTTGCTCAACTTTTAAATAGTCTGGTTCAGTGTTCGCTCTAAGCTGGTCCTACAGCACCTTATCAGAGTTCCTTTGAAACCCTCCACCTCCCCAGCTCCACCTGTCAAAATCTGCTATGGGATTTATGTATGCATTTTCATGCAGCATCAGCATATCTTACATGCTCATGATATGTCTGTGTATCTATTGGCAGTAGAAAGTCCATACTTGCTACTGCCAACTATTGTTGTCATGTTTGATATGACTTTCTTTCTTCAGATGAACACAAACAGAGAACATCTCTGAGTCCATATAATGCAAGTGGTTGGGTCCCTCAAATCTGACACTTCAAAAAACATCCAAAACTAATATACATTAATCCACATGACCCCAGATGATGTATCAATGTCTTCTGAAGTGAAATGATAGGATGTGTGTGAGGAAAATACTAATAGTTAAATTGTAAATCATAATTTCCAGCAACCTGTGTCACTAGTTTTGTGAGCTCACTAACCTGTGTTGCATCATATGGACTCACTTCTAAAAACCTCCATTTGTGATCCACAGAAGAAAGAAAGTCAAATACAAGTCACATTCTCAAACGATTGATTCATATAATTGTAGGTTTTGGTATGAGAACCCTGGCTCCTTTAGTCCAGCGCAGTTGACCCAGTTGAAGCAGGCGTCTCTCGCCCGGGTGCTGTGTGATAATAGCGACAACATCACCCGCATCCAGTCCGATGTCTTTAGCGTGGCCAACTTCCCTCACGGTTATGGAAGCTGTGATGATTTACCTAAGATTGACCTACGTATGTGGCAGGACTGCTGTGAAGGTACGAGACTTGGATTGTGTTTTTTTAACTGCTTTTCCCCCCCTGATCATCTAATCAGTTTGACATGGCATGCTATTTGAGATTTAGCATCAGTTGATTTATTGGCCTCACACCAGTGTCAGGGCTAGGGTTAGTTCCGTTGTGTTTTTGTTCATGTGTCTGTTTCATTTATATGTGCTGTGCCTCATTTCGGAGGCTGTGTCCTCCGCAGGTCGCATTTGAAGGCTGCATACGTCATCAAGGATGTCTTAATTCAGAAAAGTAACCGTAATAAAATTTGACTGATATTCCTCATGAGGTGCAAAATACTGTAATCTCTTTCTTGCTTTGCAATCTACCGGTTACTTTTCTTAAATGAGACGGCCTTAATAACGTATGCAGCCTTCAAATGAGACACATCTATCCTTTCAGCCTAGCCTTCATCGTTTCCTAGTTAGTTTCCTTAGTTACTGATTATTGTCACCTGTTGCTTGTTTAGTTCCTTTGTTAACTCTTGTGTATTTATACTCCTGGTTCTGTTCAGTTCAGTTCAATGTTGGAGTGTGGTTAGCGTTTCTGTTTATCCTAGTATTCTCCTTTGTGTGTATGCGTTTGCTTACCACCGCTATAATGGTGACAATCAGTGTGTGTAAGTCAGCAAGTAAATAAATATATAAATACATTTTCTATAACATTTTAAGCAGCCATTACTCCAGTCTTCAGTGTCAATATGCTGATTTGATGCACTATTATTATCATCAATTATTATATGGTTATTTTTTTAACAATATTTACTCCTTTTTTCTTTTCTTTTTTTTTTTGTGGAAACAAATATTTTTTCAGGATTTTTTGATTGGATAGAAAGTTCAAAAAAGCAACATTTATTAAATGATTTCTGAAGGATCATGTGACACTGAAGACTGGAGTAATGATGCTGAAAATTCAGCTTTGATCACAGGAATAAATTACGTTTTAAAATATATTTAAATAGAAAACAGTTATTTTTGAATTGTAATAATAATTCACAATATTACTGCTTTTACTGGATCTTTCATCAAATAACTGCAGACTTGGTGAGCAGAAGAGACTTCTTTCAAAAATATAAAAAAATAAAATAAAAATCTTAATTGTTCCAAACTTTAGTGTGTATTTATTTACTTACTTGCTTGACTATGACAGGAACATTTGTATGAATTTGGACACTCAATTGCTTTGTATTACTATGTTGAATTCTCTGTAATAGACCTTGAAGATTGAGTACTGTACAAACATTAAAGGCTAGTAATGCTGTAATGCTTTGGAATTTGGCGAGGGTGACTGAGATTTCACCGAGTAGGACATATGTGTCCTGATAAGCATCTTTTCTTTACTTTTGTATGCATTATCAGATGGAAGATTGTACTATGTGAGTTCAGCAGTGAATTAAATGTTTCCTGGAACTTCAGAGAGGCCCTGATTCCTATCTCTCAGCCATATCCTCTGCCCTGACACGCTGATAACTGCAGGCCCCATCAATGTGGCTGTTTGTCTTACATTGGTTCTATGTACTTGTAATACAGTTCTGACAGTTTTTTTTTTTTACTTTGTATGTTATTCATTTTAATACAGAAGTATCTAAGAAGTATTCTAAGATTTAAACGAAAGGTAAAATGATGAATTCAGTGTTGTCAGGTCCAGCTAAATTTTAGCTCAAAGTCTTCCGGTATAGAATCCTCCTATAGCAAAGATTGGTAATAACAATCCATTCAGTCCATTCACACATGCCCAATCTAATTCAAATAAATGGCACACTACTTTATTTCATTTAAGAATTCTGTCTAATGTCCAGCAGATAAAAAATGAACAAAAATTAACCGCTATTATTATCCATCCAGTCAAATTATTTCTCGCGTAACACTGAATGCCACAATGCGACACACTGACATAGCATTCATAAAGCAGCATGAACGTAGAACTGTCTATTGGTGTCTGTTTTCACAGGTCTGCTGTCAAGTGTGTAGTGTCCTCTTCTGCCTTTACCATGTGACCTGTGTTTGCAGCACTTCACATGTATCACTAAGGGCCTGTTTACACCTGGTCACTTCATGCGTTTTCTCTGATCGGATAGCTATCTGATTTATAAAAACAATTGCATTTACACTTGGCCACATAAATGTGTCTCCGCAAAACAGATGTAAATCCGATCTTCAATTCCTGCGCTAAATGCAGATTTCCTAGAGTTCACGTCACCGAAAGCAACAAATATGAGCTGCATTTTATTGATCATCAGCTAATTTCAAAATCAAAGACCGCAATAGGAGAGAGCACTGGTAAGATCATTTAGTCTCATTACTTTTAATGAAGATGATTCTGTTTTGAGCGCCTGCGACTCACTTTCAGTTTGATTTGCGGCATTTTGCGCGTTGTTTTGCTGGAGATACTCATCTACTCATATGCGGCGATGCGTGCTGCAGTAGAGCTGTCATATCTGGCTATAACATGTTATTTAGCCCATAACACGCTCTCACACGTTTATTTTTTAGTATTTTTGGGAAGAGATACATTTACATATGTGGTTTCAACAACCAGATGCATTTAGACCTGTTCAGTTTTGACTGGAATGCGTCCCAGACCTCCTCCTGAAGTGGTTTGAGCAATGGGATTTGTATCCGTCTCGAATGCGTTTCGGAGGGCATTTAGACCTGGGCCCGGATCCCTAAAGAATTTTTGTGCAAAAAGTGGCTCCTAGCGGCCAAATTCTAAGAAAATTCTCAGAGTCATGACGTTTTCTTAGAATTTCCCCTAAAAGTGACACGAAAATCCCAGTTAATATAAAAGCTATTCCTCAAGATTCCTAGCGCTTAAAAGGGCTCCTAAGGCGAGATCTGCTAAGAGCAGGGAAGAGGACTTTTAGTGGCTTAGGAGTTCCCCTAAGCAGCTGCACAAAATGGCCAACAGAGGAGGCAAGAGAGATGTCCTGCAAACACTGGATGACAGGGAATTATTGAGACGCTACAGATTGGATCGTGCAGGAATCATGTTTGTGGTGGATCTCCTTAGAGATGCAATTACTTCACCAACTGGGCCAGCAACAAACCTTGCTCCTCAGTCCAGTTCGGCTTGCGATTCCTTTTTTTATCCATTTTCTGTGTTTGTAGGATATTTGTTAACAAGCCTTCATAAATAGACCAGCCAGCAATCACAGACATTGATAAAAGCTGAGCCGTGTTACCCTCGTTAAGACCACACTGAGTTGTAACGTTGTAATTTCTACTTCATTAAGGACAGCCCCTTGAGATAGGCCATCTTGTTTTCAATGGGGTCCATATGGGAGTGAAAGTACAAAATATGCCAGCTAGGATATTAATCTGAGCAAATAAGACAGGAATCATTATTTGAACAGGGTGTAATGAGCTTAAGTTTTCACATATTTTAGATTCTAATGTTAGGCTATAACCCCTATAGCTTACTATTCATTTTCCAGATATTTTCTTGAATGTGAAATATTATTTACAATTACAGTCTGCATAAGATTAGAGTGTATAATTCTGTTTATTGATTTGAGGGTACATCCTTTGCTCATTATCACCAAAAGTTCATTTTCAAGTGTTTTTTTCAAAAGTTTTTTTTTCAGTTCAAACTTGTAGGATCAACCAATCACGGCTTTTGAAATGATGACTCATACCTAGCAACGGGGTCAACCACACCTCCTCACTAAGATAGGATTTTCCATCCATTCCTTGCTCAGAGTTCACTGAAAATGTTCTGGAATCACTTCTAAGCTAAAACTCCTGGCAAGGAATTTTTAGGTTAAGTTAGGAGCTCTCTGAGAGGATTCTCAGAATCTTTAGGGATACGGGCCCTGGTCTTTTCACGATCGGATAGCTATCCAATCAGAGAAAACGCATGAAGTGATCAGGTGTAAACAGGCCCTAAATGACCTCTAGTTCTTTAGGCTTGTACAGTGTGATATTCTAATCCCTGTAGTGTTTGTACTGCTGTTTTTCCTGCATCAAATAAAAGACTGAATATCTTGCCCCTGCAGACTGTCGCACTAAAGGTCAGTTCAACGCCTTGTCGTACCACTTCAGAGGCCGCAGGTCAGCGGAGCACAGCTATGCTGAGGAGAAGAAACCTGCCGGCAACCTCACTGACAACAGCAGGTAAAACTCTCCGTTCACAGTCAGCCTGTCTTTTGTAAATTCTAATGAAGTTAATGATAATAGAAGTAGTGATATTGGAAACACTTTACAGTAAGGTTACATGTAACTAATATGGTAACTAATAATACAAAATACTGCTAAAGCATTTATTAATCTTAGGTAATGTTAATTTCAACTACATTATTCAAATCAAACGTTATTAATATTATTTAATGGGCCTGAGTTAACATGAACTAACAATAAACATTTGTATTTTTATTAACTCACAATGACGAATAAATACTGTTGCAAATGTATTACACGTATGCATTGACTAATATTAAGGCTGTGTGTGTCCACCAAAGAGTTTTTTCCTGAGGCTAGCGTATTTATCCAGTTGTTTTCAATGGGAGCGCAGCGTGACAGGTCTCGAGTGTCTATTTCACTCTGAGCGCTCAGTGTTTTATTTCCAGTCACCGAGAGTTGATGAATGTTCAACTTTGGGTAAAACACAGCGCTCATCACTGTCACCTTTCACCCAGCCATCCAATCACAGTGGAGGAGAGGCGGGACTAATACCACAGCGATCAACCGCCACCGCCTGCTTGTGCAACAGCAACAGACGACGACAAGCATAATAACTGAACAAAATAATTTAAAACAAGAGCCAGAGCAAATATTTTACATTGAATAGACATTTTTATGTTTAGAAACAAACTGGGATATCAGATACTAGGAACACTTCCGCAAATACTCTATTATTACACATCTGAACTGAAAAAACAAACACAACCGCTGTGCCACTGAAGCGCTCAAGCTCACGCAGCAAGGCTTTCTCAGAAGAGCGCTGGCTAAAAACACTTTGGTGGACACTCGGCGTAAGTAATGTGACCCTGTTGTAAAGTGTTACCATAATAATTCATCCATAATTGTAATTAGTCAAAGAACGTGGATGTTTTAGGTTACAACATTTTGGATTATTTATTTATTTTACATTTAATGAGTTTTGTTTTTCAGCACTTTGGAAGATGCTCAAACTGCAGTAAACGTAACTGTTTCACCAAAGTCAAGCACTGAACCCTCCGTTAAGGATTTCCAAGACTTTGTTGCGGACATGCAGAAAACTATCACGAGTTTACGAAAACAGGTTAGGACACATGATTCACATTGCAATAGAGGCTTTCACACTGAATAGTTCTAGGAACTCAGTTATAGGAACTAGCCACTAGGATAGTTTCCCGAGAACGAATTTCTCCCCCGGGACATGTTCCAGGTTACATTCGCACCGGGAATAGGAACTCTGAAGCGTCCGACAGCAGCGTCTTTCAGCGAGGCGTTTAAGGATGCCGTGATCAGAGCTGTGTTTGTTGTGTGTCGTCGGTTTCGTGATAACAGAGATGAAATGTAAAAACATATTTTATGTGACTGAAAGAGCAAAAGTGGGGCTAAGAGATGAGATCTCCTATGACATCTTTCAGTATTAATTATCATCGAGGCGGAGAAAAGAACACAACCCTGCAGACAACAGGGAAATGCCGTTATCGCTGTTTTAGTAAATATGTTTACACAGCATTTTAAAAATGCCGGGTGCCGGTGTTTGACATGTGTTTGACCGATCAACGTACGCTCACGTCACTGATTGTTCCTATAGTGCTGGTTTAGACTCTACTCTGAAGTAGGAGCTAATTTAGTTCTGCCAAAAATAGTTCCTAGAACTAAAATCGTTCCTGCGGTGCAAACACGGCAAAATCCGGGTATTTCAGCCAATAGTTCCAGGAACTATGAAAAAGTTCCTCCGGTGCAAAAGCCCCTAATGCCAAACTGCACTACATACTTTTATCTAAACATTTATCTAAATTTATTCTCATACAGAAAATAAGACTGAGTCACAGTAAAGCTCTCTGAAGGGACCATTTGGCCCTCCACTAAATGCCACATTCAAAGATCAGATAACCACATATTTTTGAGCCCACTTAAACAGAGCTGTGAGGGAACGCACATCTCAGAAGAGCAGATATCAAACTAACACACAGAATCTTCCTGCTGAATTGTAGTTTGATATCTATATATTGATAACAAGTATAGACTCAGCAGTGTTATTTTATTTTGAATTCTTAGAGTTCACACTATTTTATTTAGTGTCTCTCCTCTGTCACGCCTTATAAAGCAATAGTTTGTCCCAAAAGTGAACATACACATTATATACTCACCTTCATGTAGTTTCAAACTTGTCACTTTGGATAAAAGCATCTGTTAACTGCACAAATGTAAATGTAAAATCTTGATAGGAAGGTTTTTGCGTTCTTCTGTGGAACACATGAAGTAACTGACTGTAATTTTCCATACAACTACAATGAATAGAGTAGACCATAGAGTAACCTTTTAAAGATTACACTTAAGCTTCTAAACGTCATCAAAATTGTCATACACCTCATACATAAAGTCTTCTAAAGCCATATGATGTTTGTGTGAAGAACAGTCAAAATATTTACTTGAGTTATTTACTAAGGGTGCACTGTATAAAATTATATGATCAATAAGTCATGGCAACATGCTTTCCATCAAAATAATTTATTAAAATATTTTTTTAAAGATTCATCTAGACGAGAGTTTTAAAAAAATGAGTTAAAATGACTAATAGCCCATTTGAATTTTACATAAAAGTTTAACGCAGTAACTGAACTTATGTTTTTAAGTTGAATTTGGTGGATTTTTTTCTTTATAGTGTAAGTTAATGTTTGAAACATGGTAAACAAATCATTATTTTCTCACTACAGAGGAAGAATATCAGTATATCAAAGGTATCAAAGTTATTGTAAAACAGTTGAAATAGTGAAAAGCAAAGTGAAAGCTCCAGTGCCCCTTTGTAAAATGAAGATCACAATCTGAAAATTTACTGCATTTGTGTTCCACCGAAATTATGACAGAATTTTCATTTTACTGCTGATCTATTCCTTTAAAGTACTGCTATTATGCTTTTTTCAGATATTATCTTTTATGTAGTGTGTAATGTAGATGTGTGTGAATGTAAACAGTCTGCAAAGTCTAAAAGATCAAAGTGCAGATAAATGAAGTTATGGTCTCCTAAAAGAAAGAAGCAATTCTGAACAGCCTGAAACGAGCCGTCAGTAATTCCAGTCTTACCTTCTGCTGAACCAAGCAAGTTTGTAGCAGATTTGCGTAATGCCAGCCTATGGTTTTCACTGCCTGCAAACAACGTCTACTTTGGCTCGCCCTCAAACACTCTAGTTGTAGCTGAGGCCTGGAAGAGTTTGGTTTGTGTTGTCGACATGTCGAGAAGACGCTGTTTTCTGCGCTGGTGTTGATACAGTATGGTTTTTGACCTTGGATACATTTTTCTCTCTGTTGAAACTGACAGATAAAAAGACTAGAAGGTCGTCTGAGCAGGACAGACTGTGCAGATGAGGATGGGAGAGAGCGGGTAGATGGAGACAGTTGGAAGAAGAACCCCTGCACCATATGTCAGTGTAAAGTAAGTTCATCAGTGCACCAGTTTTCCCCAAATACTGTGTAGAAGTCTGGGAGACTTATATATATATATATATTTTTTTTTATGATTCATACTTTTAATTTCCTTCAATGGGCAAACAACATATTCAATTTACAGATAATTAAATGTTTTGTAAACCCCTCCCCCTAGCCCACCCAAACAACGTGTCAGGTACAATTATTTGTAGATTTCTATTGTAGATCTAACAGACACAAATAAATACAATCAACTTGAAATAAATAAAAAAAGAGAAAGAAAGCACAAAATAAATCAAAATAAATCATTTACATTCTTACAATGTCTCTCACCACAAGGACTTTAGAGATCCTCAAGAAATGCCAAATATCTACCCCACCTTCTCTCATAAACCTCTGTTTTTTTGAGTAATCCGTGTGACATTTTTTCATATTCTGCCGCCTTCCCCAATTCTGCAACCCATTCTTGAAAAGATGGTGGACCTGCTGACCGCCATCCCCTCAATAATTTGTCTCCCTATCATTTGAATCCACTCGGTCATCTCAACATCAGCACTTAATACTTGGACAAAATGAAAAGCAGCATCCTGACACATCTTGAATATAGTTATGAACCTTAATCCAAAATTCCTGTATTCTAGCACAGGACCACAGAGCATGCATCAGGTCTCCGTCTTCATCTCCAGCCGAGTCCTTCAGACCAAGCCTGAAAAGCCTGCTCGGGGTCCAATAAAAACTATTTAATATTTTGAATTGTATAAGTCGTACTCCAAGATTTTTTGACATTACTTTACAATTTTGACAGATTTGAATCCAATGTTCATCACTAAATGTACAATTTAAGTCCTTGCTCCAGAGATTTTAAGTGCAGAATGGAAACTATAACCTACCTTGTCCATTAACCTTCTGTAATATATTGAAACCTCGTGTCCTCTACCATATGCTGTTAGAATAACTTATAAAATATTATCCTCTCCTGGAGCTTTACTACCAGTCCTAAAAGTCCCACATAATAGATGTCTAATCTGTAAATATCTCCAAAATTGCATTTTATTAAGGCCAAATGTTTGTGTTAATTGGCTAAATGATTTCAAAGCGTCATTCTCAAACACATCTCCTAACTTCAAGATACCCTTCTCCATCCATTCCTTCCAGAAAAAAAGTTGACTTTCCGATTCACAATTTAGGATTCAACCAGATGAAATTTAGCTCTGTAGCTAATTCTGTCCATTGTCCCTGTCAAATAAAGAATTAAATAAAAATAAAAAAATAAAATACTTGAAGCTGTGTTCAAGAAAGGGTTCAATTTAAACATTATTCCTATTCTCTTCCAAATTGATTGGAGATGAGATATTATTGGGTGAGACTGCACTTTTTGAGGTATCTTAATGGACAAGCACTGCAGTGGTGGAAGGGGAGGTAGGATATCTCGTTCAACATTAAACCAAGATGGGGAGAGGGACCAATGAGCCAAATGTCTCAGGCTGAAGGCGTAATAATAAAACAAAAGTTTAGGAAGCCCCAGTCCTCCTTTGCCAACCAACCATGGGCGCCAATTATTCCAAAGAAATGACTTGGTTAGCTTATCAAACTGTTTAAAATATTGCAGATGAATCTCTACTGGGATTGACTGAAGTAAATAATTAATTCTTGGAAGGCAGTTCATTTTTAAGAACATTCATCTTACCCCAAAGAGACAAATTTAGTGATGACCATCTCCCTACATCATTTGAAATTTTTTGTAGTAATGGTTCTAAATTCACCCTTACTAAATCTTTACGTTTATGAGGGAAGAGAATACCAAGGTATCTCATACCTGGTTTGGGCCACTGAAAGGGAGCGGGCTGGAAAAGTGACATAGGGCAATAAGCTCTCAAAGGAAGAGCTTCAGACTTTGACCAGTTAACTTTGTAACCAGAAAGCTTAGAAAATGAATTAATAATCTCCAGCAAACATTGCACTGACTTTTGAGGCTCTGAGACAAACAACGTGTCATCTGCATATAGCATCAGTTTATGGACTGCTCCCTCCACAGAAAGCCCAGGAAAGCTTGTACTTGCTCTTATAGCTGCTGCCAGAGGTTCTAAAGCCAAGCAAAACAGCAACAGAGATAATGATGGAGATCCTTGACGGGTCCCTCTTGCCAGCGCAAAATAAGAGGAAATCTGTCCATTAGTCTGTACTTCACCTTGGGGTCGCGTATACAGTAATCGTATCCATTTTAGAAAAACATTCCCAAACCCCAAAAATGTTAATGTCTCAAATAAGTACTCCCACTCAACACAGTCAAAAGCTTTTTCTGCATCCAATGAGATTGCTTGGAGCATCGGTGTCAGCCATTGACTACATAATACTAATAAGTCTCCTAATATTATCTGCCCCATTTCTACCATGTATAAAACCCACCTGATCCCCATGCACTGAGGAAATAACCCTGTCCAACCTGTTTGCCAAAATTTTAGAAAGTATTTATTTGAAAGAAATTGGACGATATGTCTTACAATCAGCCGGGTCCTTGTCCTTTTTAAGGATAAGAGTAATTAATGCCTGCGTCAATGTCGATGGTAGCTCTTCTTTCTCCGTTTCTCTAACCCTCATTATACAAATTCAGCAGCAGTGGAGATACCTCAAGTGCATAACACTTAAAAACCTCTGCAGTAAATCCATCTGGCCCCGGAGACTTAGAGGAGGGTGAGGACCTGATTACTTCTATAATTTCTTCAATTGTAATGGAGGAGTCAAGTTCACTTTTCTGTTCCTCTGTCAGCTGGGGTAAATTCAATGAGTCCAGAAAATCCCTTATATCACTATCCCCTGCCTCACAAGAAGATGTGTATAAATCCATATAAAATTTCCTAAAAACTTCATTATTATTCTCTAACTAACAATTATTCCTTCAGCAGACTTAAGAGAGGGAATTAGAGATGACATTTCATTTTGTTTAATATAGTTTGCAAGAAACTTGCCTGCTTTGTCACCAGATTCAAAATATTTCTGTATTGCCCTAAATAACCCAAACTCCACCTTCTTGGATAGTATATCATTGTACTTATATTTTAACTGAGTTAAATATCTCAGGCCTTCATAAGTACTCTTTTTTATCATCTCCAATTAACTCGAAGCATACTGTATAACCCCTTAACCCTGCCTTCAAAGATTCCCAAGCAATTCCTGCCGAGGGCGCAGTTGCCAGATTTGTCTCTTCGTAAATTTTGATTTGAGTTTTTAATGCCTCTTTAAACTCTGGTCTTTGTAAAAGTGAAGAATTAAATCTACATCTGTAACAACGCTGACTAGCCTGACGTGGGCTAATTTCATACTAACCCAAGCATGATCTGATATTATAATGGTGCGAATAGAACAAGTAGAACCATAAACGAGAGACTTTGATATAAAAAAGTAATCAATTCTAGAATATAGCTTATGTGGAGCAGAATAGAATGTGTACTCTCTCCCATCTGCATTCAGAATCCTCCAGATATCTACTAGCCCAAAAGATTTACACGTATTTTGTAATTTCACATAAGCTTTGGGCATTTTACTGTTCATTGCATTGCTCCGGTCAAGCACCAGATTCAGATCCCCGCCTTAAATAATATCACACTGCCCAGCTGCAAGTAACATACCCTCTAAATTAATGAAGAAAGTAGAATCATCCGTATTTGGTGCATAAACATTGGCTAATATTATTTTCTGCCTTTGCACTTCTGCGAGTATAAGAATTCTCCCTTATTTGTCTTTAATTTGCTTTATACTTTTAAATTGTAGCTGCTTACTATTATTACTTGTACCCACATTATAAAATACCTTCCCGCCCCAACCTCCCAGTAACTTCTGCTTCCTTCTGTAAGAGATGAGTGTCTTGAAGAAACACTACGTCATATTTCTCCACCCTTAGTTTAGACATAACCTTCCTTCTTTTAATTGGATGTCCTAACCCTTTTACATTCCATGTGGTGAGACGCAATACTCTAGATAGGTTCAGTACCAGCTTTCATAAAATATATATAAAAAATAGCAATTATAATCGTACATGCACAAATTTTCCACTGACACCCGATAACCCCAATTTTAACGAAATGAACTGCGCTTGAACAAGAACAGAGCAAAAATTGTCAAGTCATTATCAAGAAATGTCCTTTCAACAACAAAAACTTGACGGTCCATGACTTGCGTGCAGGTGAAAGGCACACCAGTTCCACGCCATCGCCGCAAAATGTTCAATCTCCGGTCAAAATGTATGACCTCAAACAAAATACCGTTTACAATGACTCAAGACATATTAATGAAATCAGGACTACTATAAAACATCTGATCTCACTTTAAGGATCCGTCCCATTACTGTCCCATTTCAGTGACATACTTCAAGGCTTCTTTTTGGGCAAACGAAGTGTTTATATCCCTCGCTAGTCTCGATCCTTAGGGTCGCTGGATACATCATTGCAAATTTCTAGAAACATAATTATGCCATTAAAAATTTATTATAACGTTATTATAAAACAGCTTTATATGTAATGTATATGTAAGTAGCTTACAAATCAATTAATTTTAACCTTTAATAATATAATGATGTACCAGCTGTGATTCCCTGTGTAGTTTACAGCACTAGTTGAGAGATATTTTTTCTTTGAGGAGATGTGCCATGTACTGCACCTGATAGACCCCAAATTAATCAATATTGAATTGAAGGTAATCAAATCGCAATCTTCTGAATCAAAATCGAATCCAGTTGTGAAATTTGTGTCAATGGCCAGTCCTAGTGTTAATACATTTTGTTTGTTTGTTTGTTTACTTGAAGCAAATGTGGGAGTGCACCAGAATGCTTAGTTTATATGTTGAAAATCACAAAAATGTTCATCCAGTAATGAAACAAGAGTATTTATGAGTGAGTCACTGAGTCGTACAACCAAATATTTATTTTTAAATAATACAAATAAATAAAAAAAATTAAAATAGACTGCAGCAATTAATATTTTGTCAGAACCTCTGGTAATAAATTACGTTATTTTGTTTGTCATTCAGAATCGTGATCTTAGTTTGACAAAACTAAAAAGTTTCTCAATTTATCCAGAATTGTGCAGCTCTAAGTTTCTTTAACGCTTAATTATTTAATCTTCATATAAAATATAAGAAAGATTTGTCTACATTTTATTTTTTATTTAAAATTATTTGTTGTTAGCCTTAATTAAATATGCATTGGTTAAATTCAAACTTTTTCTACTGTCCTTTTTTTGAAAAAAAAATGTTTATTAAACTTTTTTCAATAATTATCAATACCGAACAATATGAAACATTATATCGTGATAAATAGCTGTATCGCGCAGCCCTAATTTTATGATCAAATCTTTGTAGTTTTAAAACACATAATGCAATGCAATACAAAGATGATTGAGAGATGAACAAATAAACCTTCCTTTAAAAGATGATGATCATTTTTGAGACTCACATTTGAACATGATTTTCTCTGAAAAATGATGTATGGATAATCAATCCTGTAATATTATTAACAATATAAAAGTTATTCTTACGTTTACTATATAAAAATCAGTAAAGATTTCTCAGCAAACACGTGAACCACGAGCTGAAGAAGGACGTTTGTACAGTTCTACTAAAAGGCCTTTTACTTGATAAAAAACCATAAACTATTGCATATTGTACCCATAGATACCACTGTTGATACCGGCATGTGCCTGCTATGTGCTGTTCACTTTGCTAAAGATAAACATCACTTTACATTATATTTCTGCAAAGGGTGACCAAAAATGTATTCACATTTCCTGCAGAAAAAAAATGAAAAAACAATTTAATCCATGCATGTTGCATTTTCTATACAAGTTAGCAGCCAAATGGTGTTTTCAGCTCAGTTGTTCCTGTGTCTGTCTTTGTCAGGGGGGCCAGGTGACGTGTTTCGTGGAAAAGTGTCCGCCGGCAGCATGTCTGAATCCTGTGACGCCCAAAGGCTCGTGCTGCCCCGTGTGCCTCAACCAGCCGTCACAACCGCAGGATACAGAGCATCGCGTATAACCTCAGGACACTTAACCCATGTGACCTTGAGCTCATGCCTCCATTTGGTCTATAGTTGTGTTTCAGGGTTTTTCTGTTGTTTGTCATGTATTGGTTTGTTTGTTCGCATATCCTCAGACACCCACTTCAAAGAACCAAAAATACACTGCCTTCAAAAGTATTTGAACAGATGAATGTGGGACCCTGTTTTCCTCCTCAGGCCTGTTAACTGGGAGACAACTACCCAAGGTGTTCATTTACAAGACCAGAGATGGGCGACTCCGGTCCTGGAGGAACGGTGGCCTGCATTTCAGTTCAAGCTTCATCCCTAATCAAACATGCCTGAAAAAACCAAAGTCTTCAGGATTACTTGAACATTACAGGCAGGGGCACTCGAAAAATATTTAGGCCTAGATTTAAGATTTATTTCATTGAATTGCATAAAAACTTCCATCCATTTGGATTACAGAGTTTAGTATTAAACGTATTGCGATGCATATTTGTCAGTCATACATGAAACGGGTAAGATTTCTGTAATAGTACTAAAAGCTGAATGCGTTTTAAATACCCAATAGCCAGGTTTATCATCAATAAATCCAGTTTGATTCAATCTCATACATTTGAACTAATCGAATATTGCTTGTTCCACTGCTAGCCATGTTTTAACCAGATTTATGGTGCTTCTAATCAATTTGAATAAATGCATTTGAAAAACATCATTATTTAAATAAAATCAAATAAATGCAAGTAGCTAATAAACTTTGCCATGATTTTTGGATGCAGAATGTATGACTGACAAATATGCATCACATTAAGTTCATGAGTTTGTTAAAACTGTGTAATCCAAATGAATGGAAATTTTATGTGCAATTCAAATACATAAATCCTAAATTTAGGCCTAAATATTTTTTGAGTGTGTTTAATCAGGGATGGAGCTGAACTCTGCAGCGCAACGTCTTTGCAGGACCCGAGTTTCCCATTTCTGGTTGTTTAATGGAAGAAGCATTCTCAGATGCTGCAGAACTGGTGCTATTATCATGTCAGCGATTTACCCGAGTCTTACGAGTGTTGTTTTATGCATTTAATTTTGCAATATGCAATGCATCATACAGTATATACACTCATTATGTGCTATTTTAAATCCACATTTAAGCGAAAACTTGTCGTTTTGTAGTTACGCTTAAGAAATTTTAAACGTTACTTGTGCTTTTACTTTGTTTATTGTGCATAGTATGATATTCTGGACACATGTAGAACATTAGTTCCCGCTTTGTATCTTCCTCTCATGTGAAGAAAAATGTGAATACCTTGAAAACAATCTTTGCAATGGGGAAAAAAACTCTACTGATCACCAAATGTTTGTTTCCCTTGGCAACTGCGGGTTTTCTGAGACCTGAACTTTGGGCGTTCTTTGCTTTATCTTGACAGAAAGCTGTTATTGATGTTTTTGGTTTGGGAGCGACCGAGGTGAAGCGTTTGGGAAGCGCAGCACTGAGCTGAAGTCAGCCTCTCTTCTGAAGTGTTACTGTACTTTTCTATAACACTCTGTTCTACCAGCACAGTATTTATAACCTTGTCATGAATGAAGGTCCAGATGTTTCCTTTCTTTTCAGTGTTCAGAGATGTAAACAGTTGTGCCTCATCACAATACATCACTCGTACCATACACACTTCTCGCGTTTAGCAGACGCTTTGATCCAGCAAAAGAGAAATATTTGGAGACGGGAACTGCATTTATGATTCTGATTCCATTAATGATTCGTTTTGGTGCCTTTGAGTAATCACTAAATAATACTGTACCATTTAAACTGGTTCATGAGAGTCATTGGTTTGCTCAGACTGTGTGATCCAGTGGGGACTTCAGTTTTTGTTATTGTATTATTTTCACACGCCCAGTATTTGTCACGTTCAGTTTTGCTTAAAGACTCAACATTTGCTTCGATGCTGTAGAAAAACTAGTTTAGTTGTTAACTACCGGTCTAAAGTGTTGAGTCTCTTCTGCTCACCAAGGCTGCATTCATTTAATCAAAATACAGTAAAAACAGTAATATTGTGAAATATCATTACAATTTAAAATTACAAGTATATTAAAGCAAAAAGTTAATGTAATTTATTCCCCATGATTCTTCAGAAATCATTCTAATATGCTGATTTACTGCTCAGTTCTCATCAGTTATAATTGGTGCTCAAATTCTTATCAGTATTTTTGTCTTTTTTTCAGGATTCTTTGATGAATAGAAAGTTCATAAGACAGCATTTATTTAAAATAGAAATCAGTTGTACATTATAGAATGATTAGAAAGATTTCTGAAGGATCATGTGACACTGAAGACTGATGCTGAAGATTCAGCTTTGATCACAGGAGTAAATTATAGGAAACGGTTCTTTTAAATAGTCATAATATTTCACAATAGTGCTGTTTTACTGTATTTTTAAATGCAGCATTGGTAAGCATATGAGCCTTCTGTCAAAAATATATATATAAAAAAAAATCTTTATTCCAAACTTTTGACCAGTAGTGTCTATACTGTATATATTATTATTATTAGTAGTGGTGGTGGTAGTAGTTTTTATATATATATATATATATGTATAAACTAGACTCCAGGAATTCTACAAGACTTCTTTTGCTGAATGTAAAGTTCCCCCATACTGTATTGTGACAAAGGCCAATCATCGTCTGTTTTGTTTAGAGGAGTAAGAAGTCCAGGCTGTGTCTGGTTGAGTTTTTGGAGCCCAAACCCTGAGCTGGAGACCCTGACGCGTCTCTCTCAACCGCTGCCCTCCTCAAAACATTCCACTGTGTCCTGATTAAACTTCATCAGCGTAACAGATCATCAGAATCACCGTTTGCTTGTACAGTTCTGGTGGCACTGGTTAGTGATTGGGAAAGTGACTGTGATAGTGGTGAGAGCAGCTGAGTGTTTGACTGTTATTTGTTTTACCATGTTTGACCTGCGTTCAACATTTTTATCTGTTATGTGACTCTGTGTCAGTGTTTTATTACTCCCAAACAGCCTTCCTTCCTTCCTTAATGATCTAACAACCTCTTGAAGATCCTCCCCCAAACCAAACTGTGCCCACCTGCCATGGAAATGCACTGCCCTGCGAGACTGAACATGCTCAAACTAGTGGTCAAAATGATTCTCTTTTGTTTTTTTTGTTTTGTTTTTTGCCAAAGACTGTTTGCACTGCAACATATGCCTTTCAACAATAAAATGGCCACATATGAAACATCGGCTTTTTTATTTCCAAAATATGTTGTCACATTTATTTATTCATTTACTGTCTATAGCACTTCCCTTACGAAAAATACATTTATTCAAATGTGCGATTAGTATCTTATTTTTAGTGTAAAAGTAAAATATACTTTCAGTCTGCTTTTTATGTACTTCTGAGAAAGGTTCATTCTCGTGTTACGCAGCACATTTTGAGCTTTGAGCGGTTTTGGTTCATGCACAGTCGTGAAAAAGTATACCTTTTTGAATTCTATGGTTTTACTTATCGGGACGTAATAAAAAAAATCATCTGGTCATTAGCAGGTCTTAAAATTAGGTAAATACAACCTGTGACCTACCACTGGCGGCATGACCACGTCCTAAAGGCACTAGCAGAGAGTGTCTCCTGGGCCACTGAGAGCAGTAAGTACCATCACCGAGTTAGGAAGGAAATACGGTTTGTGAAGGAAGGAGAGCAGCCAACACTGCAGCACAAAGCTCCAGCAGGCCTTCTTCAGACAGCACGGGACGGGCAGCTTTTGGTTGACTTACAGAAGCAGCTGAAATTCCCACCACACATCGCAGTAACATCTTTGCAACATGACATAATTCTATCTGAGGTCTCAAAACAGCTTGCGTTGATAGAATTGACTGTGCCATGCGAAGAGCGAAGGGAAGAGGCATTGGAAAGGAAAAGCACCAGGTACAAATCTCTGATTGATCAGTGCCGAGAGAGGGACTGGAGGGCTTGCGGTTACCCTGTGGAGGGTGGATGCAGGGGTTTTGCTGGCCGCTCTCTCTACAGAGCATTCACTGCGCTGGGATTGAGTGGGAACCAGAGGAAGCAGCCATCACACTTGCAGCAGAGGCTGCAGAAAGCTTCAAGATGGCTGTGGATGAAAAGGGGTGATCCGTGGCCAAGCTCTGCTGGGTCATCTGGGCGAGGGTGTATGATGTTGAAAGACCCGAAACACCCGATGAACCCAGGAACATCACGGATGGTGCGTCCCATCATCATCTTTCACCTTGGTTTTCGCCAAACATCTGCACTTTGGTCTCGTCTGTCCAAAGGACATTGTTCCAGAAGTCTTGTGGTTTGTTCAGAAGATGCAATTTTGCAACTTTTTTTTAATGTCCTTATACATAAAACCATAGAATTCAAAATGGTGTACTTTCTTTTTCATGACTGTATGCCTAAACGAACCAAACTAAGAATATTTGGTAAGGTGCCAGGTGTGAAAACAGCAATGTTGCCTTGTGAAATGGAACTGAACCAAGAAGAAATTACAACATTGTAACAATTTTAATATCTGTTTCGGAACAAAGCAAATGATCTACAGGTGTGAAAATGCCCTAAAACGCATTATTAAAGTGATGATGGACAGATATTATTATATTTACAAGAGATTTAAGTGCAGGTTGGTGCTATCCTTTAGAGCCAGCTTCACTGTGATTCCTCATCTCTCCCCTCTGAATCTCACAACTGCTCTCTGATTTCTCACTGATATCACAGAGAATAGAGGACGCTTGAAAAATGAGTCCTGTAATGCAGCAAGGCTTCCAGAGACAGAAAGCCGCACCATACTGTAATTTAACGCCATGGTTTTAGGTTAAGTGTGTTTAAAGACATAAAGAGGGTGTTATAAAAAAGACTAGCATTATCTTTTCCCCCTCAAAAAACAGAGCAATCTGTGCAAATGTTTTGTTGGCTCGGAGGAGAACACATTCTCTTCACATGAGACGTTTTCTTTTCAGGGTTCAGTCTGGGAGTAGAGCCAAGTTGCACAATTAGGCCACAAAAGGCTCCCCATCTGCTGGGCTTGCGTATGTGTGTGTAGGTCCCCATAACGTGGCCCCTGACTGTAGAGAGGCTTATCTCTCCGTGGGGACTCCCAACTCACAGAAATGCCTCGAAGTGGATACAGGAGAAAATGTTTGATGAAAACGACTGTCCAGAACTGCACATGCTCAGAGATTTCACTCCCAGAATCGAGTGCATAAGGAATTAAGGCCCGGGTAGACTTCATTTTCTGTGCTCCACTCTGTCTTGGGAATAGTTGAGTATGCGAGCCTTTCAAAGTGTACTCCTTTAGCCATGAGCACGAAAAGATACTTTCGTATCTAGCTGACTCAAGTCACTCGCACAGTGTTGTTGTACACGGACACATGGGCTGCACACGAGCAGTGCGAACAGAAGTCCGCAGACCCTCCTGATGATGAAAATTACTTCACACGGACAGTGCGTGCCGAAGTATACTTTGGGCTTTACACGTCTGCAAGTGGAGCAGTGAGGTCTGAATGAAAAGTTCACCACAGGACGGTGAATGTTTAGAGTTAATGGATTCAAGGGATGCAAACACCACACAACACTGAAGGAAAAACACAAAAAAGCAACATTAAAAGGGAAATGATTCGCATTGTTATAATTTTAGTAGGATTTTACATAAAAACTGTCAAAATTTAGAAATAAAAGACCATTTTCTCTCTTTTTTTTTAGTGCACAAGTACACTAATTTTTGTTAATAGACAAACACGTGTTACTGTTAAAAATTAAACAATTACTCTACAAAAATGCTACAACGCAATCATGTATTATGCTGTACTAAAGCTTTATTAAGGATAAATATTAAAATCTATATTAAATCCTAACATAAACAGCAGTAGTATTTACAAATAACAGCGCATCTAAAAAGTACGAGACAACTACAAACAAACATACTGTTCTGAAACATCCTGTAAGAGCCGTGTTTACTACAGTAATATTCTCTGGGTCTCTCAGGCTCAAATTGATAAGGCAATATTAACGCCATTGATTACAATACACCGGAGCACATACAACAATGGTAAGGGGCGTGACATTTCCGGACAACGTGCACTAGGCGGTTAGCGAATCACAACACACTGGGCCAGCTAACCAATCTGAGCCCACTGCGTATTTCTAAGGCAGGGGCTTCATAGAACCAGGAACTCAACAGAGCGTTTTTAGGAGAACGGAAACAGCGATGTAGAAAAAAGTAAAAATATGTGAAAATGTGTTAAAAAAAAAAACGAAGCATGAACACAATCAAGCCTTTGAAAAAAGCTGATGAACCACACCTTTAAGTATTTTGACAACACAGAGTGACTCGATTACAGCGTTCATGGTGCTCGCCACATGATTGCAAGAATCTTCTGTACAGCATCATTGGTACAGTTTTTCACCACAAATTCCGCAGTTAAACAGGATTTATTGAAAAACAAGTTAAAATAATGTGAACAATTGGCTTAAACAAAAGAATATACCACTTATTAACGACCTCAAAGCTCACAACAGGTCTGTCTTTAAATGTTACTGTAAAAAAATTCCCTATGGAGAAAAGCTGACTGTTGTACTGACTGAGTGCTGCAGGGACGGCAGCGGGCTGGTGGCGCAGACAGCGGTAAATCCAGAGAGAATCAGCAGGTAATCCAACATGAACAAGAGACAAACTGGAACTAGACACTGGATGGCAAAGAACACGGCAGACATGCACCAACAACGATCTGACAAAGAATGACTGCAAACACAAGGATAGATATAGAGTGCATTTACATGCACCCTCATAATGTGATTATAATGGGATATTTAGCTGTTAAACTTTACCTTGTGTTAATGCAATACTTCGATCTAACTAATGCGATTAAGCTCATAATCGTAACCGTAGTCGCATTACACTATGTGGCGTATGCCAATTTTAATCGCAATAAACAGGCATGTAAACCTCAATCGCATTATTACCGCTCTGACCAAAGTGCGCATGTGCTTGGATCTACACGGATGCTGTGTGTTGTTCACACAACTTCATGAATTAACTCTGTGACATTATTCCGCTAAACTCTGTCAACACAACTCGCTGCGCAGTCAAAAATCATTTCCAGACAAAACCTAGATTTACCTAGATTTTAACCAATAACTTTTTCTGCTGTTTTATAAAATACCATAGGACTCCTCTATTCCCTTCACCAACTCCAATTCCAGTAATCTCACTAAGGAACTTATTTGTTTCCCAATTTGCCATTTTAAATTTCCATATAAGAACAGTATCTTTCATAATCTCATACATCCACAGCTATTTTGCAACAAATAACTAAATCATCGCTCCTCACTGTATTAGGCTGGGAAAGCATGCAATTAGGAAGCATGAATAGGATGGGCAAGGATTCTGATTGGACTGGAAAGGCCCTTTGGAGATTTGATTTTGATTCTGATGAACTGTTTATTTAATTGATCTATTTGAATTTCAGGAGAGGAGCCTGGTTATAAAAGACATCTAAAAAAGGAGGAGGAGGGGGGGGGGTGTTGTGCCCTTGCAGGAAGTTGTCAGGCTGATGCTTAATAATGGCAAAAACAGCACTTTCAAATCTTGTCAAAATGTTGCACATTATCGCCATCTGGTGGTTAAAGGCCGGTCAAAGCATCTCATTAATGCCACCAGACCCAGAGTTTCTGGGGTTAGAGCTAATACAACAGTCAGTTTATACTTTGAANCATGCAATTAGGAAGCATGAATAGGATGGGCAAGGATTCTGATTGGACTGGAAAGGCCCTTTGGAGATTTGATTTTGATTCTGATGAACTGTTTATTTCATTGATCTATTTGAATTTCAGGAGAGGAGCCTGGTTATAAAAGACATCTAAAAAAGGAGGGGGGGGGGTTGTGCCCTTGCAGGAAGTTGTCAGGCTGATGCTTAATAATGGCAAAAACAGCACTTTCAAATCTTGTCAAAATGTTGCACATTATCGCCATCTGGTGGTTAAAGGCCGGTCAAAGCATCTCATTAATGCCACCAGACCCAGAGTTTCTGGGGTTAGAGCTAATACAACAGTCAGTTTATACTTTGAAAACACTGTCAAACAATAAAGGTATCTAACCGATATGATGCCGTGTGAGTAATTGTATGAAAGAATAGCATCAGATTTTTAGGCCATTATAATCAACCTTCAATTAACAACACAAAGCCTTGTTAATATACATGTTTTCATTTGGTAGGCATGTATCCAAAGGGACCATTGCATTCAAGGTACATGTACATTTAATTGAGTTATGCATTCCCTTTGGATTAAACCTATAACATGGGCTCTGTTTGAGCAAAAGGAACACATTTACACATTGTTTAGACCTATTCCTATGCCTAGTTCACAGGTAAGGGTCATTTAGGTTTATGTGAGATCAAAAAATATAGTGAAAATGTTTGTGAACATGACTATGCTGGAGGACATTTAATCTACTATTATTTCTGTGTGTGAGAATATTCTCTCTCAAGGGCTTGAGAAGGCACAACTGCATAACAAATGATAAAAGATAAAAAAAATAAATAAAAAAAAGAGAATACAAAGCACTGCACTGTCTGGAATCGCAGGGTATTTGGATTGCTGAGGTGCCATTTTGGATTTAAAAGGTTAGAAAGTGTAACAGAATTAACATGCCTTTCAAATCAAGCATTATCCATTTAAACTATAACAAAGTTCAAACACACACACACACACACACACACACAATGAAAACTAACTCACTTCATGTAAAAGCATCAAATGCATAAATATACAGTAAATGATAGCTACAGCCTAAGTAATAATGTGGACAGCTGGTCATTATAATATTTTGTATCCATTTGCTCTGATGTCCACATATCAGCATTGAGACGTACAGCCTTAAGGTAACATGGAACATTCTAAGAACTCACCAACATTCTCAGAACGTTCTTCTCAAAAGAACATCAGTCATGGACCATTTTTCCAGAACATTTGAGTTTCACATTAATTTAACATTACTACTTGGTTTATCTGAATGAAGAGAAAATAACATTCAGAAATAATAGTAAATTAAGCTAATAGAACATATTTTTGTTAGCTGGTCTTCTTGTATTAATTACTGATTGCCTTGATGAAAGAATGAAGTTTAGATCTAATATACCCTCATATACCCTAATAGTTAAGGTTATGTTTTGTGTCTTTGTGTTTTAGTTTGGTTCTATTCTGTTCCCGTTTGCCTGTGTTTCCTTTACTAGTTAGTCATGTTTGTTAATTGAGTTACAACTGTTCCCTGTGGTTAACGAGCTCCCTTCTGTATTTAAGCCTTTAGTTTGCCTCTGTTCTTTGTGTTGTGATAACGCTTTGTAAGTGTGTAGTGCTTCTATGTTATGAGTTTATTAAAAGTTACATGGTTCGTCACGCTTTTATCTCTGGGGATTTCACTGCCGCAACCCCTGATACTAATCCCACCAACATCATTCAGCAATAGTAAATGGCTGTCAATCTTTAGCAATCATGTTGAACAAAGCATGTTTTCTGATCCCTACTTTCATTAATACATATCAAACATGTTCACACACACACTTTACCTTTTTTGTTAGCTCCATTGTTGTCAAGATACTGTGAGAAAAAGAATATAACAGATTCCACAAACAAGAACAAGAGAAACACATACCGTGAGTCACTGGTTGGCTTGCCTGTACTTTGGGTACTTGCAGCTGTTGACCCACTTGCAGAAGATACATTCTCATGCTTTCCTCTAATCCTAGAAAGCCTTCTGTATCACAAAATGCATTTCCATTATTATTCGCAATTAACTTTTTCACACAAGTCAAAAACCATCTCAAGCGAGCGTAAATCCCCAAAATTTGACATTTCCATCCCTCATTTCTGATGCGATACTTCAAAATGCACATAAAAACAGGGTGATGGAAACATAGCTATAGTTGAAACTGGAAAGGCCTCTAAATTATCAACATGGTCACAACTGCACACAATCTACTTACATGCCTTCAATTGATAGTTTAAACTTTTTTAGCAAGTAAAAGGCCTTTTAGTATAATTTCCTTCTGTCTGATTTGCTGGCTGAACCAAACCAGACAGTTATAGATGAAAACAGGACAGTAAAATTGTGTCCGCAGCTCCTGTGGCTGTTTGAACTTCATCTGGCGGAGGAAGTACAGCCTCTGCTGGGCCGCTGGGGCTTATGTTTACTTTACTGCACTGGAAGCTCCTGTCTCCAAGACAGATTTTTTGTGTGTGTGTCACGAACATGCCACATTCCTCGGCTCCTCCCCTCTGTTCACAATCCCTGGATACTAATTGTCCACACCTGTTACTAATTATTCACACTGGAATACTAAGCCTGCGTCTCATGTGCATACTATCCATCCTAAATAGTATGTGACATTAGTAATTTTCATTACTAATTTAGGGCAGATAGGGTGGATAGTATGCACACTGGGATGCAGGGTAATTCATCACCAGATCCAATTGCCCCGCTTCCACACTTCAACCAATCACTGTTGTATGTCAGTCCCATGGTCAATCCAGCACCCTACTTTGGCTCAACGGAGGATTGCAGCAGATTCCCACTGCTTTTTTTCTGATATTTGAGATGCAGTCGCAGCGGTTCCAAATGGATCCCCGGCGGTGCCCTGCAGTGGGCAGGAACCATATGGGATCAAGCAGGTCCAGTCACTCAATCTATAGATTCTTTCATCAAACAGTAAACAAAGCCTTAATCAATGAACAACTTTACAACATTCGACAAGGTAAATCATCCATTACTGAATATGGTCAATTCTGCACGATAGCAGCAGCATTTTCCGTGTTTGTCCCTTTCTCCTGTGTGACCGTGTGTAAACATACTTGGTAATAAAGCTCATTCTGATTCTGAAGTTGAACATTTACTAGACTGAAGCAACTTAGGTTTACTTGATAATCTACACATAATTTTAAGACAAAATCATGTTAAAATGTCAGTATCAATTATGATCCATCAGGCTTTTGAGGAACGTTTATTTGTACATCTCTCAATCATCATTGTATGCATCATTGCATTACAATAATCCATATTTGTAAATATAAGTAATAAATTACCTATTATTATTTATCAGTATTGCCCAAACAATAATTTTTAATGAAGGGTTTTAATTATGTAAACAAGAGTACTGCAATCAAACATATAAATAGGAAAATTTGCTTCAGGAGCTGACCAGGCCAAAACAACAAACAAAATGTCTATACAGATCACAGCACTTACTAACCTAACAAAAAAAAATGAAGAAAAGCAAACTACAATCAACTTCCATACCTACCCATCCAAAAACAAAAAATAAGTGAGTAAACTAAATACCGTCAAACTCCTTACTCTTCCCAGATTCTTATACAGTGTATTTACAAACACGCTTAACTCAACCCGCACCGCAACGCCAGCGACCCCAGATTACTGTTGTTCAACATTCACTGCATGTTAAAACATCACACTCTTACTTGATCAGGACAAACTGTGTATCATTAGAGAGATTTAAGACTCCAGCTTTGATTTTTGACCACTGTTTATGATAAAACTCGGATCCATGACAGAAATTTCTTAATTTATGTCAGGAGTGCAAAATAATCAGTCGGTAACTTATCAAGTCAAGTCAAGTTGAGCTTTATTGTCATTCCGCTTCATGTGGTGACATACAGTGCAAAGAAATGTCGTGACTCACAGGACCACGAGCTACATAAATACAGGCAGTATAAACCTATACACAACTAACCTACTGAGAGAGTCCGACTATACATATACTACATATAAACAGTTACTATACATAAAAATATACACAAATGCTTTCACATAAATACTGTACATGTGCAAAGAGAAACATTGTAAGTTAAGCAGCTGGCTGGAGCATTGTGTGCGGAAAATGTCCAGGATGGAGGGAAGAGGGGCACCGACGATAGGGGTGTGTTCACTGTCCGCTGGAGGGTCTTGCGGTCTGCTGCACTACAGTTCCCATCCCAGACAGTGATGCAGCTGGTCAGCAGGCTCTCAATGGTTCCCCTGCAGAATGTGCTGAGGATGGGTGGAGGGAGACTTGCTCTTTTCAGCCGGCGGAGAAAGTGTAGGCGCTGTTGTGACTTCTTGGAGAGTGACGTGGTGTTGGTGGTCCAGGTGAGATCCTCTGTGATGTGCACCCACAGTAATTCAGTGCTGATGACTCTCTCCACAGTCGAGCTGTCGATGGTCAGTGGGGGGTGATCAACTGAGTTTCTCCTGAAGTCCATCGCAACCTCTTTTGTCTTTCCCATGTTGAGGGACAGGTTGTTAGCGCCACACTACATCGCCAGCTGTGCCACTTCCTCTCTGTAGTGCATTTCATCGTTGTTGCTGATGAGGCCTTCCACTGTTGTGTCATCAGCGAACTTGATGATGTGGTTGGAGCTGAACTTGGCGGTGCAGTCGTGGGTCAGCAGCGTGAAGAGCACACAGCCTTGTGGGATACCTGTGCTCAGCGTGGTAGTGCTCGAGGTGTTGTGGCCGACAAGGACTGACTGAGGTCTTCCGGTTAAAAAGTCCAGGATCCAATTACAGATGGATGAGTTGAGGCCCAGCAAATTTAATTTATTGATAAGCTGCTGAGGGATTATTGTGTTGAATGCTGATGTCAGGCTCTGTGTGTCTCTGCTGTCTGTGAAGTGATTATTGATTTTTTTGTGCATATGAACGTTTCGCATTCTTGATGCCACAGGACAGATTGGCTCTTGCTGTTTTATGGGCTGCTTTATCTCCTGATCTGAATGCTTCATCTCTGTCATCCACGGCTTCTGGTTGGCATGTGTGGTGATGTTCTAGGTGATAGTCACATCATCAATGCACTTTATGATGTAGGCACTCACTGTTTCAGTATACTCATGTGAGTCTGTGTGGTTGTTGTAGGAGGCTGCCTCTTTAAACATGTTCCAGTCTGCGCACTGAAAGCAGTCCTGTAGTGTTGAGATAGCATCATCTGACCATACTGTAATGAGTTTTTGAACCAGTTTGGTGAGTTTCAGAAGTGGATTGTATGCTGGGATTAGCATAACGGAGATGTGATCAGAGTGCCAGAGGTTCAGCCTTGTACACGTTTTTCTCTGTTGTGTAAAAGTCCAGTGTGTTGTTTCACCCTTGTTGCAAAGTTCACATGTTGGCAAAACTGCCTTTAAGTTTGGGTGTTTGAAGTCACCAGCTATGATGAAAAAGCCGTCAGGGTTGTTTGTTTGTTGTTCGCTGATAGCGCTGTACAGCTTGCGAAGAGCTTCCTTAGCGTTTGCACATGGGGGAATGTAAACCACGACAATAACAATAGCCGTGAACTCCCGCGGCAGATAGAACGATCGACACTTCAAAAACATAAACTCCACCAGCGATGGACAGTGTTTTGACACTACCACAGCATTGTTACACCATTCTTTGTTGATGTACACACACAAGCCAACCTTCGCAACCGTCTTACCAGATAGTGATGAATCTCTATCCGCTCGGTAGCAGGTTAGCCCGTGCAGCTGAATGGCGGAGTCCTGGATGTTGTCGTTTAGCCATGTTTCAGTAAAGACAAACACACAACAATCCATTGTCTCATGCTTTGTAGACCGACAGAGTTGAATTAAGTCCAGTTTATTTTCCAGCGAGCGTACGTTTGACAGCATGAGTGTTGGTATAGCTGGTCTTGCGGGGTTAGCCCTTAGCCTAGCTCGTATACCTCCATGCTTGCTGCGTTTCTGTCCCCTCTCACACCGCTTGTGTCGCCGCTTTGTGCGGGTAGCATCAGCGGGCGAGTCCTCGGTTTCTGGGTCTGGCTTCAGCAGCAAACAGAGGCCTCGTAGCTTCTCAGTAGTCGCCGGTGAAAGCTGATGTTTGTACACACTGCCGATTTCCAGAAGGAGTGTGTACAATAGCTTCTTACTATGTTGTGCTATTATTATTTCTACATATTATTTATATATTTGTTATTAAACATATTGTGTAGAAAAGACTGAAACAAGATTCCACCAATAATGCTTGATTCAGATCAGTCATTGAAGAAGAATATATAGATTAATTATTATATATAATTGTATAATTTAACTGTAAAAACATTATGTTATGTTATTATTGAGTGGCTACTTTTCATTTCATTGTTCACAAAGACTCAAAGACATGAAATCAGGTTTTCAGTTTCCTTTGTCAGATACTCATAATGTAGATTGTTATCCTTTTCATTCAAATTCATGCATGGCATTTCCCAATGCAATCACGAGTGTCATGATGTCATGATGTCATGATATTTGGTTAGGTTAAGTAAGGTTGGGTTAGATGAAGGGTTCCCCACCATCATAGAGCTGAAGAAACCTCTTGTGAGACTGACGCTAACCTCTTCAGCCCATGAAAGATAAAGGGTTGGTATTTTTGAATGAACTTTTTCTTCATATTCAGGGATATTCATCACAAGAGCCAAAAGTAAGTTTTGGGGAGGGAGGCATTGTGGAAAAAATACCATTAACATTTTAGGTTAAAAATTCTGGGGAAAGTGTATATTATAGATGTTGTCTCTGCTGGATACAAATTCTAACACAATAGTTGTTTAAGTCAATACAATGATTGTATTATGAGAAAGTTGATTTTTAAAAGAACAAATAATCTGTTTTGTCTCAATTAATATGTGGTGATAAAAACTGTTTGTATATTATAATTATAATACAACTGTAAAAGTGCTTTTCAAAGTAGTTTTAGATGGAGTTACAGTAGCATGTAATGCCGCCCGCAGGACATGCTGTCACACTGAACAACATTTCAAGCTATTTTGACTTGTTGTTTCTAGAACACAGATTCCCGTATACTGAATTCACACAAATAAGTAAAGCTTTAACTTATTTTATGCTTACCAATCGTGAAAATAATCTTTGTTATATGAAAGTAGAGCTCTGCGTGGGACTGTTTGTGTCATCTTGCTCCCGCCTGCTCCTGCTAGGTTCTATTCCGCACCCACCCGCTCTCATTTAAAATTCACTCTGTGTTCCACCGCTATCCGCTTAGAATGCTTTTCTTCCAGATCCGACCAATCCCAATAAATGTATTATCTAATTTTCAGAATCTCACATTTAAATTTTCCCTAAAGATAAAATATAAAATGTTGGCTGTACAAGAATTTTATTTATTTTTGTCTTATCATGGTACTGTCAACACACTAAAAAAAAATGTCACAGAGAAAAATAGGCTAAATTAAATGGGACATCTGTCACTCAATCATCAGCCAAAAATACGAATAAACGGAAAAGTTTCGGTTACGTATGTAACCATGGTTCCCTAAATAGAGAGCGAGACACTGCGCAGCTGACACTATGGGAACACCCCCAATGTGACGATTGTCTGAAGCCCCATACCATCAAGTCAATTCACTGGCCTCCAATGAATACGTCATGTATGTATCATAAAAGCCTGCTTGTACCATCTCGCTTCAGATTTTCCATTATGAAGAAGCACTCGCAAAGTAGGGTTAGGGTAAGGTTACCAAGGTTACATACGTAACCGAGACATTACCTTTTATAGGTTCACTCAACGCTTCATCACTGTGGGACAGTATACCATTACACCTTGCACTACATGGTGGGATTATCTGGAAGACCGAGGACAGCATTGTGCTTAAACAGTCAAGACATGGGAGCCAAGTGCCCTCCTCACCTCCAGACCATAAAACCAGGTAAAAGTGTGCAGAGAGGACCACCCTGCTGCAACACAAATATATTCCAAGGAAGAGCCATTAAACCGAGCCCGAGAAGAAGCCATTCCTCCAGCAGAATGAGCACATACACCTAGAGGTGAAGCTAAGCCACGTGCCTTATAGTCCGCAGAAATAGCATCAGTCACCCAATGAGACTGCTTGGTGACAGCCACTCCTCTGTTTCCACCACCAAAACACACAAACAGCTGATCAGACTTACACCACTGGGCTGTACGGTCAACATAAACCTTCATATTACCCTCAGACTCTGTGTTAAGAGGGGAAAAAGCCTCCAAAACCACTGGGGTTGAAGGTTGAAGCAATCTTGTGGACATACCCCAGCCTAGGCCGTAGACCTTAACCAAACCAGGGGCAAAGTCCATGCAAGAAGGGCTAAAAGAAAGAGCCTACAAATCTCTGATCCTCTTAAAGAAGGACAAGGCCACTAATAAGACCATCTTAAGAGTCAGAAGCCTGTCCGATGCTGACTCAAATGGATGGCCTGCCAAACCTTTCAGGACAATTGATAAGTCACACAAAGGGATTCGCAAAGGACGGAAAGGCCTAAGCTACCTGCAGGAACCAGGAAACCAGAGGGTGTCGCCCAAAGGAAACCCCTCCTAAAGCCACATGCTCCATTGCAATAGCCGCTACGTAAACTTTGAGAGTAGAAGATGGGGGGGGGACAGGGAAAACCAGAGCAGACAATGGGACGAGAGCACAATCCTCCTTCAGGTAAGAAACCACAGACATGCTGTCTATCCTGACCAGCACATGGAATCCTCTCAGAAGAGATAAGAACCGTTTGAGAGCTAGGATCACTGCCAGCATCTCCAACTAAAACTGTCTGAGGTGCAACATGCGGCAGAACAGGTAAGACAGGAGCCGGGAGGCCACGCTGAGAGACTGGGTGAGACCTAGAGCCCTAATCTTTATGCAGGGGCTCCATAGGCAACGGATCACTCTGCTGCCCCTTCACGAGGGCACTGTAGAGAACTCGAGCATGAACTAGCCCTTTGTGTCAGTTGCTTGGTCACTCTGGCCCTGTGTGGAATGAGGCCGCAGACTGCTGTTTAGCAGTCCGAAACCTAACCACCACAGTAGTGACAGCTACCCCAAACAGGCCTTCTTGTGACAGAGGAGCATCTAAAAGGAAGGTTTTATCCCTCTCTTTAATATCAGTAAGAATCAGTCAAAGATGGTGCTTCACTACAGCCATTTCCGCCATGGAACGACCTATTGGGTAGTGTGCTTGGTAGCCCTAAGAGCCAAGTCAATAGCCGCCTGAGCTCCTTAACTGGATCAGCAGCTAAGCCATCACCCTCATCCAGCTCCTTAAGCACATCCACTTGGTAGGCCTGGAGCATGGCCACTGTATGGAAGGCCACTCCCGCTTGACCAGCGGTCATGTAGGATTTTCAGACTAAAGCGGAAGTGACACTACATGGATTGGAAGGCAGCAGGGGGCGTGTTACACCCTGTCTAGGGGTAAAGGACACAACATGAAATGAGAGAGTGGAAGCAGAGGATCTTTTGATGATTTTAATGACTTGAACCAAAATTACAGCAATCAAACTAGAAGAATTTACTTTGGGAGCTGAACTGGCCAAATAACAAATAAAACTTTAAATAAAACCTCTTACCTAAAACCTAACCAAAAGAAAATTTAAAAAACCCCAACCTAACTCCCTAGCCAAAAACAGAGATCAAAAAGGGTTACAATAAACAATAATGGCGTCCAACTTCTTACTTTACCAAACCCTCAAAATTTACAATGATGTACAAACTATTTACAAGCACAAGCAAACAGATTTAAAAGGGGAATCCAAATCAGTGTCGGTAAACAGACAATAGGGTCAAAATACCAAACCAAATTGGCCAGTCACTAGCCTGGAGGAGCCAATCAGCAACGTCCCTGGACACAAACCATTCCAAAAGAAAAGAGAGAAAGAAACAAAGGGTTGTAACAGGCTACAACTTGCAGGACGGAGCTGAAGTTGGTGCAAGATGGGTTACGAGAGACTCCTCCATGATGGCATTGCTGCATAACAATGCCCCACCATTTTGGAAATGGTAGCGAAGTCAACGGCAGTGGGATTAGAAATACGCACCAAAATAGGCTGCTTCCAAGACCTCAAGACCTCTTGGTTAAGGTCTTGGAACATGGGCAGAGGTTTGCATCTTATGCAAATAAGTCCCAGGACTTTAATATGAATAAGATATTATAAAACAAAAATGGTAAAAACATTGAGGAATGACAACAACAGCACTACAGTACTATATGCAATCCTCCATCATTATGACTTTGCATTGCGGATCCATTTCAAAAATGTAAAAAAAAAAAAAGGCTTTTCAGCATAGTCCAAGTTTGAATTTGACCCAATCAACTCTGGCTTTGCAATTTTAGAATGATCATAGCATCATTTCAGATGCGATGAGGCCGCAGATTATTCCAGTTATTAATTAATTATTCTGTCACAGACTTTTTTTAATGCACGTTTTATTCCTAATGAATTTACTAGAAGTTTGATTTCCAAGGTAGGAAAGCATCAACGCACATCCGATTCCAAAGTTAGCTTCACTTCCTGTCTCCTGAGATACCTTCATCTGATAAATGTTTTAAGGGCAGCATAGATATATCCTTGGCTGGTTTAGAAATGTTTTGCAAATTACAAAGTTTTTCTAACCCTAACCATTTTTTCTTTTTTTCGTAAATTTTTTTTGAACTCCATAAATGAAATTTTAGTAATCAAAAAGCATGTCTATTTAATTGAAATCATGAAATTTATACAATTTAATGACAGTCGATAATAAAAAAAAAAAGAGTTTTGCTAAATGGAAATAGGACAAATGGAGTAAAAAGTCCACACATTGCATTTAAATGAACACGCACTTTGATTGGTAAAGACAATCATACGTCATGACGACAGACGTAACACGACACTGTCGTTTTTACGCCAGCTAGAGGCCGCATGACTTTAAGATGTAAATATAAGTAATAATAAGGTGCTTGAAAAATAAGGTGCTTTTTTTTTGGAGGACAGTCTCGACGGTACGTCTTAATCGATAATGATTGAAAAATGTTCGATATAACTCTCGATATAGTTTCACTTATATGTGTTAAAATGTAAACAGACATGAAGTTCAGTTGCATGAACAACTCTCAGGCTCGCTCCGTCACTGGATCACAAACAGATGTGCTACAAGTGACACGCAAACAAGTTGCTGTGGAGGTCAGTTGTATGGCAAGCCGGAGTATTCACATACGCCTGGTCGGATGTCTGATTGCACACTGATGCGTCAAAAGCATGTGTTTTGACAGCAAAATGCGCGTCCTCGACGTGTGATGTTGAGAATGTTTTACTGTATGAATGGTGTGAAACTGAAAATACAAATACATACACAAATAAATTGGCATCAAATTACATGTGAACACAATTGACAAGCAAAAATGTTATAAAGAATGTTAAGCAATGTCACATGAAAACTTGAGGAAACATGCTGTTCCAATCAATATCAAACATTAATTTTCACTATGTAAAACACGTTCAATTCAATGATAACAATGACAAAACCAGAAAACTCACAAAGAATGCCCCATCAACAACTCCAAACAGAAGATGTCCTTGGATTAAAATGCGCACAACATATGCAACCTCTTACGGTGCGTTCCAAACGGGATATATCGCCCTCCGAAGGGCACTTCGGAGTGAAAGTAATCACGGCCGCCATATTGAAGGGTCGTTCCAAACCGAAGTGCTCAAAACTAACCGCTTCAAAGGGCCCTTCGGAATGAAGGATTTAGAAGGGTACAACTGATGGACACTTCGGGCCCCATGATTCTTTGCACAGGGAAGTTGTTTGACGTCACAGAATGGGTACAGGAGGCTCGGAGTTCAATTTTACTTATAAATGTATGTATAGTATTTTTGTATACTACTGTAATGTTTATATGAGTTAGATTTGGCACATTATTATGGTCAAAATGATATTGCAGACTTTACAGCTCCCTTTATCAGTACATTCAAATGTTTAAAATACAGACACAATATACATTATGGTGCGATAAACCTAAATAAATAAATAAACTAACGTTAAATAAAGGGCGCAGCTTGCACAATCTACTCCTCCTTGATTGTCTCGTTAAGATGACGCAGAAGTGCGATCCGAGTTTTTTTGACCCCTACACCCTTCATCCCTTCGAAGCTCTCACTCCGGAGGGTAAACCCTTTGAAGGGATTAGGGCATAGGGATGAGCCCTTCCGAATGGAACGCAGGGTTAGTGTCTCTAACTCACAGGATGATTCAGTCTGATTATAATGACATCACTGTCCCTCATTAATGAGATCACACTCTGCAATCTTCCAGCTTTACTCCACATAGCCATAAGAGGTCACTTGACCTCAAAGAACTGGCAAAGCCAGGACACTCAGTTAATAATAAACAATAGAGAGTGTTATTCTTGTTTTGTTAAGAAATTTTACAAAACATTGTTTAATGCTACCTGATGTTAGTCTGTGTTTTATGACTGATAAGGTGTGTTTGCTGGTGAAAACCTTTGAGTTCTGGAAGAATGAGTTGATTTGAGACATGAATGAAGTGTTTTGGTAGATTTAGTGCATTTTGAACGTGAAATGAATTGCTGTCCCACGATGAAAGTTGGTTGGGAGAACTGTGTGAAAAGTTCTGAAAAAGTTACCCAAGTATTAATGTGTCCTAGAGATTGTAAAAAAATGAAATAAATATTCATTTATTAAACATATTAATAAATGTTCATTTCCAGCATACTGTATTTTGGGTTCATTTTAAGCAAGCAATAGAGTAATTTTTACACAATAGTTGAGTTAAATAAAATTACCCAGCAGGCAGGGCAAACATTTAACCCAACCACTGGGTTAAAAGAACCCAATCGCTGGGTTTGTTCATTTTCAACCCAACTTGGATTGTTTTTAACCCAGCATTTTTTAGAGTTTTGACTGATTTGTTTTAGTTCCAAACAAAGATTACAGCAGAACCATCATCTCACAGCAACACTCAACTGTTTCATAACTAAATGATTCAGCATTTTAAACGAATTGGTTGAGTCGAATTAAGATTCAATGGCCCATTCATAAACATCTTATTCTTGAATGAATCAGCCGTTTGAACGAATCGATTGAATGAATGACTCAATGACTCACTCATTAAGACGGTCACTTGCCGCCACCCACTGGCGGTTTAGTTTCATGTTCAAAAGTCAAATACATTTTTATCCAATATTTCTTATTTGTATATAATAAAAAAAATTAAAACATAACTACTTAAAGGAGTGGTACTTTTTCTGTGTGATTTAATTTGATTGGTTATAGTGCCATAGTGTCTTATTACTCTAATTGAATTTATTTATCAAATTTAAGAATTGGAGATAAAAGATGAAGCTTACATTTAATTAATTAATAAAAAAATGCTATTTATAAAAGTCAAAAAGGTTATCATCTTTTTAAAACATTTATTTTAAAGAAAAATTTATGTTTTTCAAGGTTCTGGTTTGTTTGTTTGTTTGTTTGTTTTTTTACTTAATTATACTGGATTATAATAACTCAACAATTACAATCCTCTGGCAAATTTATCCTCGATAATTCCTTGTTGTTTTGGTTGGGTTTAATGATAATACAAGAGTCTTAAAACATGACAGACTCGAGCCCTAAAGAGAGAGCACGCTTTCGACGGGCAATTTTGAGAACACAAGGAAAGAGCGCGTTCTCTTCGCCTGTTGGACACTTCAAACACACGTTTGCACTGGCTGTTTGATTGACCTGGTTACGTGTTTATAACGAGCGTTTTGTCCGACTAAAAACGCACGTATTCGACGCCCATTTTTGTTATGATAAACGCACGTCAAAAACGCGCGCGTTTTGATTCCATAATACCAAAGCGCGCGTTAAAGGGTCATGAAAGCCTGGTCGTTCACACCTCTGAGCTGAAAAATCTTTGTAAAAATGGGCGTGTAAAGCTCTGGAAAAGTGAGAGTGTAGAGGGGGAAGAGGGGAGAGAACAACCAATGAAACACAGACATAGAACACACTCATTATACAGAATAATGAATATGAGCACGGAGGAAAATGACAACAAACTCCCAAGCACAAGGGAGAAATGCGAAAGAATATTTAAAAGGGCTAATAATACTTTCATTACGTTTAAACTACACATAGTTTAACACAGAAAGAATAAAGACATGGTTTAATTTTGTACAGTTTGCACATATATTTCATTTGAAGAAGACTTGATGAAATATGTGTTCATACACCATGCTGGTTCATGTTTGGTGCAGGAGAATGTGTGAAATACGTCTATAAAAATTGTAAACACGGATACTTTATGCTCTATAATCCATGTGGCTAGTGTTGTTAAACTCATCGCGGAGCTCCGCACTGAAATCGATCATATGCGCGCTCCGCCTGTATATCATAACAATCGTATTTTTCATGTGTTCGTATTCAAACTCCAGTTCTGACCACATCACGGGCAAAATGCAAACAACACTCATGTGCTGCTGTGCTGAGGGAAACATACGGCTCGTGTGTTTGAACGCAGAGGTGAATGAGCCGCACTTTTTTGACATTTGAATTCTCCGCTGTAATGCGATCTTATGCAAACATTTTCCATTTGTGCTGGTAGATCACAGCAAAACAATCCACATGCACACAAACTTCTGCTCTGGTCGCGTCGCAGGAAAACACGTTGTGTTGTGGCACTGAGGAAACAAACACAACTTTATGACCCATGTCTCTGAATGACAACAGAGGCAAGAGAAGTGATACTTCCTCATGCATAATACCGCAATTATAATCTTATGCATACTACAGCGCAGTGATTGGATTGAATGAGCTTTAAGTCATGAATAAATGCAGAAACTGTTGACGTCAGCATGTTCGACCAGCCCATACTTAGAGCTAATCAGCACTCCGGATCTTGCCGGTAGCTCTAAAAAATAAAAAATAACTAATTTAATCTTTTAAATAAATTTAATGAGTACCTTTAGTGTTTTCAATGATGTGCAGTCTATACATATCTGTTCACAGCTCAAAAAATGTGTTCTGGGGTTTCATGACCCTTTAAGAGCACGCGTTTTTATGGCAAATCACACGTCGAGTACGCGCATTTTGCTGCAATCAGTCGTCCGTCCAGGCGTATGTGAACACTCTGGCTTGCCATGGCATACAGTTGCACAATCTCCACGTGAGATCAGAACACACAAACACATGAAGATGAGTGCTGAACCTGCCGGCGACGAGGAGATTGTGAATAAAAAAGACATTTCAGCTCGTCAGTAGCAGTTTCATGGTTTCCTTACGTCTTACAGCTGATCAAGTTCAAAGTTCATCTTGAGAGAGAGTTGTCATGTCGGTATTAACAGCTGCAGAACAGTGTTTTCAACCACACAGTCTCTCTATTTCTGTTACAAATATTCAAATTATCACAGAAGTACTGAGATACAAGTTTATAGTTCAGATATAAACACTAAATTGAGCAAATCAGCTTATGAAAGAAACACCAGGTGGCGATAAGTGACTGTTAAAAATGAATTTGACATTGAATCTTCATTCAACAGATTCTTTCAAACACACTGATTCATCCAGTAATGAAACAAGAGTATTTATGAGTGAGTCATTGAGTCGTACATCCAAACAGATTTTTTTAAAATAATTAATTCAAATGAATCAAAAATTTTAAAATAGACTGCAGCAATTAATATTTTGTCAGAACCTCTAGTAATAAATGACGTTATTTTGTTTAGTTGTCATTCAGAATCGTGATTTTAGTTTGACAAAACAAAAAAGTTTCTCAATTTATCCAGAATTGTGCAGCTCTAAGTTTCTTTAACGCTTATTTATTTAATCTTCGTATAAAATATAAGAAAGATTTGTTTACATTTATTTTTATTTGTTTTATTATTTGTTGCTTGCCTTAATTAAAAATGCATTGGTTAAATTCAAACTGGTCTTTTTTTGAAAAAACTTTAACTTTTTTCAACAATTATCGATACCGAACAATATGAAACATTATATAATGATACAGTTTTTAGCTGTATCGCCCAGCCCTACATCAAATGTAAAATTATAACACTTCATAGTCTTCACATTATATACATTGATTCATAATGAAGCTACAAAAGTTTTTCAGTCAAGAGCAGTGAGCGATTTTCTGTTTATCTTTTGTTGTTTGACTGACAGTAGCAGGTATCCTGTATTAGGCTGCTGTCACTTTAAGACCTAATGCATGGATCCTATTTCTCTGATTCCAAGGATCCTATTGCTCCGAATCCGATTTTTTTCCCAATTGTTTGCATTTCACTTACGTGAATACTCGCCAAAACAGGCATTTTGACAGTTCAAGTGCAATAAGCCATGAAAGAGAACTGTGATCATATGCTGTGATCCGATAATCCTGATATCGATTCTTTAATCCCAAGAATCGATTAGTCTATCCTGTTTTCAGTTGATGAACGAACGGAACCTTGTAGCGTGCCTACCATCCAATAAATCGCAATAAACTTTGTTCATTGTTATTTTTAATATGAAACAAAGTCTCAGATTTCAAATTCTGTCCATTTTAATATGAAATTCAAAAATAAATACCATTTTGGCACTGTTTAAAGGGATAGTTCACCCAAAAATGGAAATTCTGACATCATTTACTCGCCCTCAAGTTGTTCCAAACCTGAACACATTTCTTTCTTGTTCTGAACATAAAGGAAGATATTTTGAAGAATGTGTTAAACTGAACAGTTCTGGGGCACCATTGACTTCCATAGTATTTTTTTTCCTACTATGGAAGTCAATGGTGCCTCAAAGCAGCCTGTTACAAACTTTCTTCAAAATATCTTGCTTTGTGTTCCGCAGAAGAAACAAACTCATTCAAGTTTGTAACAACTTGACGGTGAGTAAATGATGACAGAAGTTTCATTTTTGGGTGAACTATCCCTTTAATGTGACGTGACAGATAATGTGGCCCGAATTCAAGCGAAGCGGCAGAGTGAAGCATGTGAACTGATCCTCTCCTCCGCTTTATTACCAGTTACAGCGCGAAATATGAATGAACATCTGAAGGTATGTTAAAAGACAGAGTACAACTTACCCGGATCCATATCATGTCTTATGTAATCGCTCAATCAGTGTTTCAACCGTCTATAAAACAGCTTACAATGTCACGTAACGTCACATTAGCCTCAGGAAAAACATTCTCAGTGACCATAAATTTGTTAGTCAGCTAGAAAAATGAACCCCTGATATGATTGTAAAGTGCTTTGGGTGTACAGTTGTACATAGGAAAGCGCTATATAAATGCCTCATTCATTCATTCATTCATTCAACCCTAGAGAGGAGCATTTTGCTAAATAGATACACCATATTGCATACTCATTATAATTTTTTAATGTTCTTCAATATTTAATGCAAATCTGTCAAGTTTTTATGACAGCCACCATTTAAATGTTTATATTTCAAAACACTAACTGGAGTAGAAATATAATTATGTGATTGTAAAGTTAGTAACTTTAATATTATAAAAACGTCCTTGAGTGTTAGGGTTAGGGTTAGTACAAATCAGTTATTTTTACCTTCAATATTATGAAGTAATGTAGTACCAACTGACTCCCATGTATAGTTTACAGCATTAGTTGAGAGAACTTTTTCCTTGAGAAAATACTGTACCTGATCCACAATAATCTATATTGGATCAAATCGAAATCAGATTGCAAGCATGTGAATCGAAATCGAATTGAATCATGAAATTTGTGTCAGTACCCAGCCCTATAATTGAGTCAGTAACACTCTGAAAAACAAATATTTGTATATTTTTGACTATATTGCAATTAGCTTTAAATATGATGTATTGATCAGAATTGTGAGATTTAACTGGCAACTGTGGGAAAGCATATACGTTCGTTATTCATAAATGTTCGTGTTCAACACAAGCGTGCCAACGTACAGCAGTAGATTCCACAAGGCAAGACTGAAATGTACAGTAGGGGAAAAGCTAAAGCTCTCCTTCATAACGATTTGCTATAATGTGGCGTGATATTTGTTTGGCCAGTGAATCTCCGACTGTCTGCAATCACTATTTATTTCCTAATAACCAGGTAATCATGCTTGCACATGACAACGTTCTCTTTGAATAAGATACACACACATTTTGATTACAAACAAACATGATTATTGTTTCCCTGGATAAATGGTTAGATATTAAAAGGAAACAGATGTTTTACTGAGTTTAATGGCTCTGGCTGAGCTGTGATATAAACAAAACTCTATTGGCTATTTTAAAAAAGGGGCGGGGCTGTTCGATATATTGCCGTTTTCCTGTTTCAGTTAAAATTACGTCAACACATTGAAAAATGCTGCGTGTTCCAACACTCTTCAGTGGGCCTTTAAATCGATGCTTATTGAAATAAAGTTAAAATCAAACGGGAACACCTTACTGACGACATGAATGAAAGAGTCGGTTCTTTATGAAGTTTTTTCTGTCAATGTTCACAAAAAAAAAAAAAACAGCTCAAAACAATCATTTTAAAACTAGCCGCCTTCCGAACGCTGACTCTCTAGCGCCTCCTAGTGTTTGAATTTAATGAGCACTCGGGAGGAGAGAAGAGCAGACGAGGTGTTCAGCTGAAATTAATTGTTTGTTGAAGGCTGTTTTCAGAGGCCTACACTAAAGCAGTTTGATCCTCATATATTTAGTTTAAGCCTGTAAATGACTTAAAAACAGCAAAGCTATCAAGGAGGGGGGGTGAGTAAGTGACCTGAAGAGCAATATAAAAGTAATATGTTCACAGTATAATTCTGTGTAAGAACAAGTCTGTTTTCAGTATTGATTTCTTTGTGGGGTAAGATCATACAGTACAACCATCAATGTAATCACCTTTAAGATATTTAAAGACATAAAAAAAAAAAAAATAGCCTACATTTTGAAGCTTCGGTGTGTCTTTAAAATGTAAGTTGGAATAAGGACATTGTAGTCCGTATTTACAGTTCAAGGGATGTTTTGTAGTAATGTTAACCACAGTCTGTATTTTACTCATAAATCAAAAACTGCCCTTCTAAAATGCTGAGGTCATGATTGTCCTGAAGGAACTCATGGAGAATTAGCCTCCCAGTTTGGCCTTGTATTATTTTATTTTCTAAAAAGCATTATCAAACTCAAAGAGTAGTCAATAGCAAGTGTATTGTGAAAGGTTGTGTCAAGCTTCCTTAAAAAAATGCAAGAATCGACACACATTATTGTAAATGATTATAAATTAAATTATTCTTGTGAATAAACTATGGAATATGTTTATCAGACCTCACACTAGAACATGTGTGTCGGTATATCTGCTGCTTATCTTCAATCACTCCCTGCAATTTACAGTAAATGAAACCATGGCAGTTCTTAATCAGTGGATCAATCCTTTTTGTGCATGACCTAGTTATGGTAAAGTGCAATCTTACTCGTGTGTGTGTGTGTGTGTGTGTGTGTGTGTGTTTGCATGTCAACAGATCAAGGTCAAATAAAAATGTTGCAACATTTCTGCATGTTTATTACGTATGTCTTCTTATGCAACTGCTAATAATTGTGATGTTCCTTAATCCACCTGGATTTCTGTGCTAATTTCGGTCATTTTTTTGTTTTGTCAATTCCCAGGTTTCTCACTCAGAACTCAAGGATGGTTGAGTTTGTGAGCTCCCAGTTCACAATGAAGCCAGTATTACTCAGCATGACTGTCCTGCTCATTTCCTACAGCTGTCTGGGCGATCATATATGCATGTATTTTGGTCTCGTCATCTGCTTCGTGCTCTTGGCTAACACCGTACGCCAGGCGGGAAATGGCTTGTCGGATGGAGTTGGCCGGGCAGTGTTGGTCACAGGTTGTGATAGTGGGTTTGGACATCACCTTGCAAAGAAACTGGACAGCATGGGCTTCACGGTGTTTGCTGGATGTTTATGTCCTGAAGGTCCCGGAGCTCAGAGTCTGGTTGAAGAAGGCTCCGATCGTATGAAGGTTCTCCAGCTGGATGTGACCAAAGATGAACATGTGAGCTTGGCCAAAGATTTTGTGGAAGCAAACTTGCCAGAGAAAGGTAACTTAAACACTATTATTTACGAGGCATAATGATATTTAAAGAAGACATGTTATGCTTTTTCTCCATGTTCATCTGTCTTTAGTGTGTAATGTTGCTGTTTGAGCATGAAAAAGCTCAGTGAAGTTCCAGTTCTTCTCTATATCAGTGTCAGGGTTTCTTTACTTGAGTTTTCTTCACAATATTCCTCATTTAAATAATTTATACACAGAATAAAGGGGCGGGGCCTGGTTGAGTTAGTTAGTAGTGTGTTGAAACTGGCGGTTATGGTAAGGGGCGGGACATTTCCCAAACACCAATCACAACACACTGCTCCAGCCGACCAATCAGAGCACATTGTGCTTTTCAGAAGGAGGGGCTTCATAGAGACAGGAAGTAAAAACAGAGCGTTACTGACAGACTGGGAAGAGAGGAGCTGCAACACTGAGGAAAATAATCAACATTCAAGCAGGAAAACCTGTTCTAGTAGAGCCCAAAAACAACATCAAGACTCTGTAAAATGGTATAATATGGCCTCTTTAATATTTCAAGATTGAAAACCCATTTGAATGCCCTTTTTCTCTATATATTGTACATTTTCAGGCCTCTATGCCGTTGTAAATAATGCTGGCATCAGTGACTGGGGAGAGACCGAGTGGAGTACAGCTGAGGACTTCCAGAAGATGGCTGATATTAACCTGTTTGGTGCCATCAGAGTCACCATCCCATTCTTGTCACTTGTTAGAGCATCCAAAGGTCATTGACTTCTATTCTGACTGGCAGATAAAGTACTAAAGTCATTGTTGATTGATTCCTTCAGAAGCTGTCATTGGGGTGGCATCCTTTCAAAAGGGAATGTTTACTAGTGGTTGGCCAATATATATTTTTTGATGACTGTTATTTTAGAAAGCAGGGTGGCTGATTTAAACCCAATATGATATTACTCTATTTTATTAAAATAACATGCATGAAAAATGACTGCAATGACATTTAGATTTATATATTTACCAAACTAGAAATAATTAATTGTAAAATGAATCAATATGAAAAATAATTGGCACTTTATTGAACATTTCTGTAAAATATTGATTCTGTAATTCTGTTATACAGTAGTGTAGTGTTTTTCACAAATAATAAACTGTTAAAAACATGAATAAAAAGGAAGTAAAAAAATCAATTCAATTGATTTGACCATCCAATCAATTCCCCACAGACAAAATCAAGCCCCGCCCTACATTTGTCCTTGTTCCAGACACAGTTTCACTCGGATATACGGCACAATAGGGAAGACTACCGCAACTTCCGGTTCATGCAGACTTTAAAGATTACGCTGGTATCTGTGCTCAGGTGCTGCCGTTCTTAGTTCTTAGCACTGTTTCCGAGACTTAAAAAAGCTTATATTTGGCATTTTTTAATTATTGGCATCGGTCAACCACTAATATTTAACATTAGGTACTCTAATTATAATGCTTTAGGTAATAATTTGTACCTTTTATAGGATTAGTTCACTTCAGAATTCACATTTCCTGATAATTTACTCACCTCCATGTCATCCAAGATGTTTGTCTTTCTTTCTTCAGTGGAAAAGAAATTAAAGTTTTTGATGAAAACATTCCAGGATTTTTCTCCATATAGTGGACTTCACTGGGGTTCAACGGGCTGAAGGTCCAAATGTCAGTTTCAGTGCAGCTTCAAAGAGCTCTACTATATACTTCTCCATATAGTCCACTATACGGAGAAGAATCCTGGAATGAGAAAGAAAGACAAACATCCTAAAGAAAGAAAGACATAAACATCTTAAATGACATGAGGGTGAGTAAATTATCAGGAAATTTGAATTCTGAAGTGAACTAATCCTTTAAGCTACTAATACACACCCTTTAGTGGTAAATAAGTCAATAATTCAGTCAAATAAGTTTGAAAGTGTACCGCCCCTCTGACAGCTTTTTCTGACAGTGTTGTGTTTATAGATAACTAACTTCTCCCTTTAATTTCATCATTCATTCTTAGGTCGTATGTTATATGTGTCAAGTATCTTTTCTTTCTTCAATTGTCTGAACATGGGAGCATACAGTGTATCCAAGCGGGGACTGGAAGCGTTCGCAGACTGCTTGAGAGTAGAGATGGCCAGTTTTGGAGTTAAGGTAAGGACTGATGCGTTCACACTCACACGTTTACTGACCTAAGTGGGCTGTTTTTAATGTTTAATTTTATTATTTTATTCATTACAAATAGACCAAAATTGAAAATCAGGTGCTCAATTAACTGTTGAGAAGGTATAACACAGAGAGACACAGTGTCTCTCTGTGACACTGTGTCTCGCTAAATATCTACAAAAAGATATTTTGAAGAATGTTGGTAACCAGACAGTTGACAGCAGCCATTGACTTCCACAGTAGGAAAAAAAATACTATTGGGACAATCATACAGGTTTGGAAGAACATAAGGGTGAGTAAATGATGACACAATTCTCATTTTGGGGTGAACTATTCCTTTAATAATAACTGATTCCGTCAGTCATTTTTTTCCCAAATAATCTTATCAGATAAATACCTTGTTCCGTCATATTGAAAATATTTTAAAAATAAAAAATATTTTCTTCATATTTTGATGGTTTAATCAAACTTGCAGGGTTAATTAAAAACGAATATTCCCTTTTGCCCACAATAAATCACATAAATCACTTGTACTGTTGCGGGTCAATTTGACCCGTATCGATTTTTGATCTTACTGAAACATCAGTTAACCTGTTTTTTTTGGTTTTTTTTTTTTTTTTTTCTTGAAATTTTGTGACTTTCTCATTTAGGGACATGAACATGCATGCAAAGTTTCAACACACACAAAATTACTGTTACGTTCGTGATGTTCACAGGTCAATTTGACCTGCATACTTTAATGTTCTAAGGCAACTGTACAACTGTATTTCTTGGTTATATTTTTTATTTTAGTTTTACTACTCTATGAAGCTAAAAAATTAGCTTTTTTTCGTATTTCAATACAGAAAAATATTTTGCCGACCACATATGGTAAAAATGAGCTATCATTTCTTTTTTTCAATCTATCTGAAATACAATTATACCCATGTTGTTTTTCTTGAAATTGGGTAATGAACATGCAAAGTTTTAACACGCTGAAATTTTATTGGATCTTACTGTTTGTGGGTCAATTTGACCCATAGAGACAGCTGTTCAAAAGCAACTGTACAGACCCAAAATACAAACCACTTCTGTGTTGTATGTCAGAACGCCTCAACTCTAGTCCGGAAGTGCCAGTGTCTTACTGAGTTTAACACATTTTTTAAATTTGTGAAAAAGTTTTTACCTGTTAACTGCCTAAAAATGACTTTTCCAACTTAACTTGTTAAAAATCTTAAATACTTCAGAGCACAGACTTATGTTTGGTATCTTTTTAAAGGGAACACGTCACATTATTGTACAAGCAAAGGTTGTAAAAGTAAAGTTTAAAAAAGTTATAGAAGTTTAAGTTTATGAAATTAAAATATATATTTAACAAAACATGTTAAACTCTAAAACCTCAAGAAAATCAAAGCTAAATATTTAAAGTTCTGTGCCAAATTTTAGGTTGATATCTCAAAAAAAAAAAAAAACTTTCAGTAAGATGTGCGCAGTACCAAACTTTTTTTCACTAGATGACATTCAGATTCCACCGGTGACCATATAAGGACTCTTCAATTTCCATATATGGTTTGAGTGATCTGAACCATATATTTCCATAATTTTCAAAATATTTATGAAGTAGACATCCTATTCAGAAGTAGTTTCGGCAGTATGTTAATATTTGATTTGAATTCAATCCCTAAAACACAAAAACATACGAAATGTAACGACAAGTTGTAGAGGAGCCGAGTGCGGTTTATTTACAATATCCAACATAAATCCAACATCAAACAAAGACTTGACTTGACTTGGCACAAAACAGGAACATGAAACTTACCATCGGTGGTACAGGGACAATGCATGACAAAGACACATGGCAAACACAAGGGTTTAAAGGGTTAGTTCACCCAAAAATGAAAATAATGTCGGATTTCAACAAAAATATCTTAATTTGTGTTCCGAAGATGAACGAAGGTCTTACGGGTGTGGAACGACATGAGGGTGAGTAATAAATGACAGAATTTTGGGGGGGGGTGTATCGAAACCATATTGAGTGTACCCAGAAATCGAACAGTGCATGAGGGTTAAATTCAACAACTATTGTACAATTTATACACACAATATAAAATGACTGTGAACCAAGAAAAAAAGTAATAATTATAATATAAATAAAACATGCTATAATCTATTTCTTAAGTATCCATTACAAATAGGACATTGAACATGGTACATTGTTTTATTTATTGTTTGTTTGTTTGTAGGTCAGCATTATTCAACCTGGAAATTTTGGTGCAGCCACAAATATTCTGTGTAAGAAAGCACCGCAACACATATGGGATGAATTTGACGATGCACGTAAACTAATGTTCAACCAGGAGTACATTGAGATGGCGTGTGAATATTTTCACTCAGTGTGCGCTTCAGGATTTAAGGATTGCACTTTAGTTATCAATGCCATGCTGCACGCTCTCACTGCTCCCAAACCTCAAACCCGATACCTGCTCGTTTCCTGGACGGATATGTTGTTTTTCTACATATGCCCTATTCTCCCCACATGCATCACTGATTCTGTGTTTCTTATGAGCTCCATGTACCACAAGCGTAAAGTCATGCTTTACTCATAATCAGAATAGGAGAGTTCATAAGTTTTTTTTCAAGTAACCTCTTTTTTTTTTTTTACTTATAAATCTTTAATATTTGTAATAAAGTATTTGTAAGATAAACATTTTCTGGAAGGAAGCAACTTGGCTTTACATGATTTTTCATGCCTTATTTTTTGTAATGTTTTCATGTTAATGTAAATATCAAATATGACACAACAGGCTTTTAGGGAACATTTGTTTGTCCAGCTCTCAATTATCATTGATTTGCATATATCTATCTATCCTGGTATGAGAGGATAATATACAATTTGTACAGTATAAAAATCATTATGTCTACGCCTGAGAGTCCCCACAAATATAGCTGAGTGTGAGAGTGTGTGTGTTTGATTGAGAGTGTGTGTGTGTGTGCGTTTTTTTGACATATCAGGACACAAATGTGTATAATGACATGGGTATGACATAGGTATTACAAGAAGAGGTGACTTATGAGGACATTCCCCATGTCTCCACTTTTCAAAAGGCTTATAAATCACACAGAATGAGTTTTTGTGAGAAAGTAAAAGTGTGCACAGTTTCCTGTGATGGTTAGGTTTAGGGGTAGGGGTAGTGTAGGGGGAGAGAAAATACAGTTTGTACAGTATAAAAACCATTACGCCTATGGAATGACCCACAATATATATATGTGAGAGAGAGAGAGAGAGAGTGAGAGAGAGTGTGTGTGTGTGTATGTGTGAGATACTCAAAAAAAAACAAAAAAACTTGTGTATAAATATATGTGCATGTTTTTGTTGTGTTGTTGTTACGGTATGGTGTAGTAGAGATGAGGCAATACATGGATATCCACAATAAAGGGTCTTTTACTGAATGAAGGAGCAAACATACAACCAATACACATCAGATTAACAATAGGACAGACAAGGAGTGAAGGGAGTGAGTCCATTATAAAGGGAGTGCTGATGATGAAGTCCAGGTGCAGGTGATGAGCGCTGAAGGGGAAGTGAGTGCAGGTGAGGAGACAGGAGGATCCTGGGAAATGGAGTCCGGGAAACACGGGAACTGTGACAGTTGTTGTTGAGCAGCATATTTATATATCAGGCTTTTATAACTCATTATATGCAATTTTTTGCAAATCAATGATAATTGAGAAATGGACAAATGTGCCCCAAAAGCCTGCTGTCATATTTTACATTTATATTAACATGTAAAAAAAAAGAAGTTTATTAGTATTGTAAATAGTAAATTTTAACATAAAAAAATGGTGTATGAATAATCAAATTGCTTCAGTACAGTACATTTTTCTTTTGCATTTACTTTATAAGTATGAACTATCAGTCCGAGTACAGAAGGCATGAAGGAGACTGTGTATGACGGTTTTCAGCAAAGTTTTGTTCATATTGATAATTGATTTGCCCTAGAATTTTAAGTATTAAATATGATACAGTAGACAGATATATTAATGAATAGGCATTATTCTTATTGTTCAACAGAATTTTACGAAGAATGTTTGCTTTAAGTTATGAGAGAATAAGTGTTATAAAATTTGCATTGCCAAACAAACATAATTTTTTTCAATTAATTTATATCGCCAAAGGGGTGGCGTATCCATACAAATATTAAAATAAACAAATAAAAGTCTCTTTAAGAAAAAAATGAAAAAAAATAAATCATGAAAATTTATTATTTATGTCCTAATTAGATGGAAAATAGCAATAAATGAGTTTTCTGATTTCTCTTTGCCCTTTTTAGGGTTAGTATGAAATGTATCTGTGTTGCATTAACCTAAATGAGTTTTCAAAATAAATGTGTTCGGAAATATTGTTGATCACTTATTCATAAATATTGTTTATCACTTATTGTTTATCAGAATATGTCACAAAGAATGTTTATTATAAGTTATTAGAGAATAAAATGTTTTAAAATAGTTTAAAATGTTGTAAAAGGCATTGCCAAACAAGAATTCGGTTATCAGTCCATTTATACCCCTAAACTGGCAACGTATCCTGTGGGATACAAACATTAAAATCAACATTAAAAGTCATATTTTGAAAAAAATTATCAAGTTGTATTATTTGTGTCCTAATAAGATGGAAAATAGCAATAAATTAATTTTCTGTCTGATGTCTCTTTAGGGTCTTGCCATTTTTAGGGTTAAAATACACGTTTACAGTTTGGGCTACTATAAGAATTTAACACTTTATTTTAGTGTCCCTGTTACACATGTACTTACTATAGTAGTCACAGTAAATTATGCATAAATGCAAACAACTAACTATTAATTAATATTACTCAGTACTTATTTGTATAATTACACAACAAGGGCACATTAAAATAGTCTAATAGTCTTTTTTTGTTGTTTAAATTTTTGAAAGAAAGAAATTAATACATTTCAGCAAGGATCTATTATATTGATCAAAAGTGACAGTAAAGACATCTACATTGTTAGAAAAAAAAAACCATTTCAAAGGACTTTTTATTCATCAAAGAATCCTGAAAATATTGTATCATGGTTTCCACAGAAATCTGAAGCAGCACAACTGTTTTCAACACACATTATAATAATCATAAATGTTTCTTGAGCATCAAATCATCATATCAGAATGATTTCTGAAGGATCATGTGACACTGAAGACTGGAGTAATGATGCTGAAAATTCAGCTTTGATCACAGGAACAAATTACACTTTAACATATATTCAAATATATCTAATAATATTTCACAATATTACTGTTTTTACTGTATTTGTGATCAAATAAATGTAGTTTCGGTGAGCAGAAGAGACTTTCACCTAGGAACTTGATGTTCTTTAAACGTGTTGGAGAACGTGTAATGTAAATTTCGGGGATTTACGATGCTGCATGTATGGAAATTCAGTGTGTTGTTTTCTTGTGCAATATGAGGAAATGAGCCAAGCATCATTTGAATAGATAAATCTACTGAAAACAGAACTTGTGTTTGGTAGCGATGGTTGAAGAGCCTCTCTCACCAGGAGGGTTTTCATCCTATATTATTTCCTGCTTTCATGGATATGATGTTACTCAAGGTCAAGTCATGTCGGTTCATTTATATGCTTTTCTGTATATAAGTTTTATATGTATACGTTTTTTGCTCTCTGGCCCATTTAGTTAGATTTAGATAATCATCCCACTACTTTCAGTAAGCCGAGGTACATTTATAGTCAGAGGAAGAAGAAGTGTGCCATTAGCCCCCATCCAAACTTTGTGAAGATATGTTTCGATAGAGGGCCTCCTTTCTGACCACAGGGCCAAAAGTCCCCGTCTGACACGCCAGAGGAAGAGTCGAGACTACACTGCTACAAAATACAACATTGTTTGATCAGTTTGACAGACTTGTCCACAGATCTCATGGAGCACTGTCACAGTTTCATGATTAAACAGTGGAACTTTATTGTCCACTCAACAACTCCGGCAATAACAGTCTATTGAAGTTTATTGAAACTTAGACAAACTATACATTAAAAATGCATGTCTTTTGAGTATCATATTTTATTCAGCAGGTTTTAATGGCTCGTAGAGTCTGATATAGTGAGAATATGGAGCTCAAAACTCAAAGAGGAGAAAACTGAGCAGAAATATTAAATTCGGTGCAGATGCTGATATTTATATGGACAAAAAGTAAGATGAAATTCTGATGCTTGTAAATCAATGAGATCTTTATAACAGTATAGCAGATCCTTACATAAAATGCATATAAATATCAATATCTGCCAATATAAGTAAGCAGTAGTAATATTAGTAAGATGACATTTAAATGCTTAGTTTTATGATCAAATCTCTGTAGTTTAAAACATATAATGCAATACAATACAATGATGATTGAGAGATGAACAAATCAACCTTCCTCAAAAGATGATCATATTTGATACTCACATTTGAACATGATTTATATATATATAAATATATATAAATGGTGTCTGGATAATCAAGTAAACTGAAGTTGAATCAGTCCAGTATTTCAACTTGAAATATTACTAACAATATAAAAGTTGTTCTAATGTTTACTTTATGAATATCAGTATATATTTCACAGCAGAAAGACACGTGAAGCACGAGCTGAAGGAGGATGTTTGTACAATTATACTAAAAGATCTTTTACTTGATAAAAAATGTCTCAAGTATCAATCAGACGACAGAAGGACTGGAGGAGATTGTGTGTGACAGGTTTATCCGCAAAGTTTTGATCATGTTGTTGCCTTAGAAATTTGCGTATAGAATATGATACAGTAGGCTTTAGTAATAATGTTTAAATGTTTTTGTTTTCTTCTTAAAGCTTGTTTTGAATATTGCTCTACTATGTTGTATTGAGCCATTTACAAGCCTAATATATTTTTATCTTCACACATTTCTAGACTCATATGGTTTAATACCACATTGTTGACAAGGCTGAAAAGCATTTGCCTTGCAAATCAGGCACGAGTTATAGTAGTCGGACCACAGTAAAGTTACTGTACAAAAGTATCTGAATAAGACCATGAAGAAAACATCACAAAATTTAGCTTACATTCAAAAATATTATCTTTCATATCAGTAATTTCAAAAGAAAGTTTGGTAACACTTTACAATTATGTTTAACAATGAAAAAACACTTCTAAAGAATTTATTAATCTTAGTTGATGTTAATTTTCTAATGCATTATTTTAAAATCACCGGCTGTATGTTAATATTATTTAATGGACCTGAGCTGACATGAACTAACAACGAATAGTTATATTTTTATTAACTAACATTAACATAAATTATTATACGTCTTCTTGGATGTAAATAATCCCTTACTGTAACAAATGTACAGTGGCAAGAAAAAGTGTGTGAACCACTTGCAGAATCTGTGAAAATGTGAATAATTTTAATAAAATAAGAGATCATACAAAATGCATGTTATTTTTTGTTTAGTACTGTCCTGAGTAAGATATTTTACAAAAAAGATGTTTACATTTAGTTCACAAGACAAAACAATAGCTGAATTTATTAAAATATCTCCGTTCAAAAGTATGTGAACCCTTGATTCTCAACACTGTGTGTGGTTACCTGATGATCCACGACTGTTTGTGTGTTTTGTTCACATTCTTTTCCTTGCCACTGTATTGCTCATTGTTGGGTAATGCATTGACTAATGGGACATTATTCTACACTGTTACCAAATACACAGTATATTTTTCATAACAGTACTTCAGTTTCACTTTGGTAAATTATACACAAGATCATTCACTGTTTTCTTGAGAACAACCACACAGCAATCAGTCACAAGTTTTACATTGTCACATTGAAAATGACGACTGGTTGTCATGATTGTGTCCAACAACTGTTTTGTTTGCCGATACGTACAGCTCAGAGGTCTGCTGAGAGGAGCGTCCCGAGTAAATGTACTTTTTCCCCAGGCACCGCAAGTCCTGTAGGATCTGAAGGAAGTGGCTCCTGAATTTAACCCCAATGAAGGCGTAGAGAATGGGATTCAGGCAGCAGTGAAGGTAGGCCACGCTCCTGCTGATGGACAGAGTCATCAGAGTCAGCTGTTCTTTCTTGCAGTTTCTCTCACTGAACAGTTTACTGACGTAGACCAGGAGCGCCACGTTGTAAGGCAGATGGCAAAGGACAAAAACAAGGACCACTGCCAGAACCACTCGGACCGCCTTGTGCTTCTGGAAGTTCTTCGCTTTGAGCAGCGTCGCCATGATGCACGAGTAGCAGAATGTCATGACCATCAATGGCACCAAGAACCCTACGACCATCTGCATGCTGGGAATCAGGATCTTCATAAGCTTGGCGGTTTCGTCCTTCTCAAAGATGTTGATGCATTCGTTCTTTTCCACCTGGTAATATATGAACGTAGGCAAAGACAAAATAAACGCAAGCAGCCATATGACCGAGCAGACGAGCCGGCTGTATGCCCGAGCTTGCGTTCGAATCCGGACCGATCGCCTGGCTTGGACGATGGCGACGTAGCGGTCGCCGCTGATGCAGGCGAGCAGGAGCGTGCTGCTGTACACGTTGATGCTGTAGGCGGCTCTCAGACACTTACAAGCCCATGTGCCCATGCTCCAACTGTGCTGTTCGTTGTATATGATCAGCGGCAGGGCGACGACGAACAGGAGATCCGCCAACGCCACATTAACCAGGAAGATATCGGTCATGGATTTTGCTTTCCTGTAGAAGCAGTACGTTAGGAGGACCAAAATGTTGCCCACCAGGCCGAGTGCACAAATCAGAGAATAGATGTATGTTTGGACTGGCAGTTCATGCTCGTGGTAGCCTGTCAGGTTACAAGGCTCTGCGTCCATATCATAATAAGAGTAGTCACCAGTCTCATTACGATTATCATATTCAATGTCGGAATTCATAACTGTATGAGTGACCTTGAGAGGAAAGAGACAGACGGAGAGAAATTATAAAGAGCAATAGAAACCACACAGTACTCGCAGGGTTTTTATGAAAACATTTGTATATCAGACAGAAGCTCATGCCTTGTGAACAAGAAGTGCGCTTAGTTGTATTGAATGTGTATTTTAAATCTTTACTGTACTTGCAGATAATATTAACGAAATAAAAGAGTACACTTTCACGATTATGTTTCTTACACTTGAGTACTTTACACAAGGTATACTTTACAATAATGGCAAAATTAGTTTTACTTTGAAGTACATTTTAAATCACTCTTTTAATCTTTTGTAGTGCTTTAAAGAAGTACATTGTTTACTAACAGAAACATAACGGAAATGACATCAAAGTACATTTTAGTTTACTATAAATGCTTGTCAGTACATTCAGAAGTGCACTTTAACCAGATTTAAAAGACAATAGAAGTAATTATGGTATTACATATGAAGAAGTGGGTTGGTCAAAAAAACAAACTCTCTAAAGTTCAACTAATTGCATTTAATTATATAAATTTAAACTATAATACAGTTTCATTTAATTGCACTTAACATGGCGTTCACACTATATTCTTTTATAATATGTCCGCAACAAGTACGCTAAAAGTATGTTGAGGTTTACTGTTTCACAAGGGATTACAAGTTTTGCCTAATTGCATGTGTGAGAGGGAAGCTATGCAAATATTTCTGCATCATGGTTGCTTCTGTACAGATATCAGATAAGATAATGATACCACGGTCATATTTACCATAAATGAAAGGCGTTTGTGTCCTGGTTTAAAATGTGCGTCTTGTTTACCCACTACCAGATCTACACAGTACTGCAGGTATATTTCTGCACATTCTGAACGCATCTACTTCTTTAAGTAAAACATTTGACGTTTTAAATATTACTCACTCCAACTCGTTCATTAAAACAGTATGAAGTATAAAGCATAGACAGAAATTGTGGTTTAATACACAATAAACATTCACTAATATTATTGATTTAACTGCACTATCAGATGGGAATGACATTAATTTGCAAAACTGACACTGTTATTGACTTGAGCTGAATAATGACTACTGAAATTGAATTTGTTTCATAAACGATGAATTGTACAACATTAACACTGTTATTTATTATTTATTAATGTGAAGCTGCTTTGAAACTATCTGTATTGAATAAACCATTATATAAATAAATGAGATGACACAAATCTAATATTCACTCATTATGTCCAAACTTTGACTTGATTAAAAGCACACAGTTCTAATAGCACATTTTTGTATAATCGACTGTGAACAAATGTACTTTCATCAAATTAATATCTGTGTTTAAAATACTGTACCTCAAAGCGGCTCTTCTTTAAAGTTGTTCTGATTGATCTGAGAAGAGAGGAATATTTCACCAGCTCACATGTGAAGCTCCTGCTTCAGTGGAGTTCTTCCTTTATGTTAGTGTATGTGAGATCATGTGGTGTACTGTTACAAACACAGACAGCACTGATAAAAATGTCTCATTTGTTTCCCTCTTCTGCTATCTGATAAAGTTTCTCTTTTGATGTCCTTTTCTTCCACCTACACCAGTGAAAAAGCTTTTGAGCACCCACGTGGAGAGCTTTGATCTCCAAATATGTAGGTCTAATTAAACCTCTAATCTCTGTAAGGAGACAAGACCAGCATTATGTTTGTATCATTGTCATATTATAGTTTTTATTAATATTTTGAATTCATTTTTTTATTATTATAATTTTCATTTTAAAACTTTAATTAAAAACTCTGTCATCATTTACTCATATTCATGTTGTTCCAAACCTGTATGAGTTTCTTTCTTGTGTTGAACTAAAGAAGATTTTGAAGAATGTCAGTAGCCATTGACTTCCATAGTATTTGTTTTTTCCTACTATAGAAGTCAATCGACTGTTTGATTACCAACATTCTTCACAACAGAGGAACTCATACAGGTTAATGATGACAGAGTTTTCATTTTTAGGTGAACTGTCTCTTTAATTTTAGTTAAAGTTTTAGTCATTTTGTTGTGTTTTTTTTAATGGTTTTAGTTTTAGTATCAGTTAACTGCAATTCACAGTGATCAGTTCTGCGCAGATCTCAAACAAGCCTATTGTCACACTGGGTGTTGTAGTATTCAATGCGTGACGAAGGAGATATCTTCCAAAACATTTAATGGAGTACTAGGAACAGTTAAATCACCAGTAAATAACACCTACAAACATAACGTTAGCCTCATAGCATAATTGCCTAAGTCATTTTTTTTCCAAATGATCTGGGCAATTATGCTATGAGGCTAACGATAATCAATCAGAATCAGAAAGAGCTTTATTGCCAGGTATGTTGTTTACACATACTAGGAATTTGTTTTAGTGACAGAATACAGGATGAAGACTGAACTGAAACTGAGTGCTTATCTACAAAAGGAAACAGGAGCAAACAAGACTAATTAACAAGACACAGCTGGTACAAATGAACTAATGAGGGTAACCATGGATACAAACAAGTGGCGGGAAACTGAACAAAGAGAACATGTGACTAACAGAACAAGGTGCAAAAACAGACATGTGACAATTGTGTTGTTTCTTGAACATTTTGCGACACTTTCGAACTGAAATGTCCAGTGAGTGGCGCTAAAAGCATGTTCGGTTTTACCTGAAACAGATGAATGTGAATCTGGTTGTTGTACGTATACACTGCATTCCAAATTATTATGCAAGTGACATATCAGTAAGATTTCAGTACAATAAACATTCAGATTTGAGTTTTTCTAAGAAAATGTTTGTTTGTTTATTTATCCATGTCTTTTTAGATAACTGGTATCAATCTCAGACAAAATAATTTGCCAGATCTATGGAAACCCTACTTAGAGGTTGTTCCACATTATTAAGCAAGTCACAGTTCTCATGCAATATGGGGAGGAAGAAAGATCTTTCTGAAGATGAAAAGCATGAAATGGTGCAATGTTGTGCAAAAGGCATGAAAACAACTAATATTGTGTGAAACTGAATGGAGATTATCGAATTATCATAAGATTTGTGAGTGATTTAGAGCACAGCAGAACTCGGTCAGATAAAGGCTTATTAAGGAAAGTTCCTGTCAAAAAAATTAATTGTATTAAAAGGGCAGCTATAAAAAATTATTACTTTAACAAATGGTTTTGTCTGAGATTGATACCAGTTATCTAAAAAGACATGGATAAATAAACAAACAAACATTTTCTTAGAAAAACTAAAATCTGAATGTGTATTGTACTGTTATGTCACTTGCATAATAATTTGGAGCGCATAGAGGCAGTTCTGAAATGACATGTCCAGTGAGTGGCGCTAAAGGTTAATGCGCTATAGTGTTTGAAAACAACCTCCACTAAACCCCACAGCAGTGGTTCCCAAACTTTTCAGAGTGACGTACCCCCGTTAGGCATTTAACATCCTTCTGCGTACCCCTCTCTTCCACTGCAGCCACACCTTTTCCATTAATGGACAATATTTGATCCCTTAAATTGATTTTTATGTCCTTTTTTACCTTTAAAAAGGCAATGTTTTTCTAACCCTATTAACTGTATGTGTCCTTTTTTGTCAAATTCCTAAAATTCCATTTTTGAATTATGAATATAATAAATAAAGCAATAACTTAAACTAAACCAACAATTTCAATCAAATGAAATCAGTATCAACAAATCCATCTTTGCACTGCGGTAGCACAAGCTGCATCTAGATGTATTTACACACTGTTTAATGCTGGCATGAATGCAATTACAATAGCATAAATAATGTTATGAGGTAATGTTTTAAATATAAATATATAAAGAAATATGAAATGATGGTAATAAACAAAGTGATACTTTTAAATATTGAACTAAAACCTCCAGAAGGTGAGTCTTAATGAGTGAGTGAGTCATTAATTCATTCAGTAATGAAGCAGCTGGCTGTATTTATGACCTCTGGAGGCCAAGGGAGCGAGGTCCACATGCACATCTCTTACACATGCACCAATCCTGAGCATACTAAACACTTTAGGGATAACATGGAACCTTGTAGTTGGTTAAAGGTACCTTGAATTCATTTTTAAAAACTTAAAGGCCTGGTTTCACAGACAGGGCTTAGACTAAGCCAGGATTAGGCCTTAGTTTAATTAGGATATTTAAGTCGCTTTTATAAATGTACACTAGAAGAAAACATTATTGGTTTGCATCTGGAGACAAAACAATGGCTCTTTCAATGTCACTTTCAGTTAAAACAGCTCAAACATGCATTTTAGTCTAGGACTAGACTTTGAAAGTTCATGAAAGGAAACAACAACAACAATAATTTCTTCTGGAAAAATCCCATAATGGATGGCTGCTTTGTAGGTTGGTTAGCAGCAGAGGTCTTCTTCTGACTCTTTTCTTTTCCTTGTCTGTGAAACCGGGGGGAAAAGTAGACAGTAACCATGGATTTCATTTGTTTGTCTCAGTTTATTTTAATATGTAAGATGCAAAACAGAAACATGAGTGCCAAATAACTTCAAAAATTCCTGAGTTCATTCCATGATGTAGCACTAACTTGGATCCACCAAATTAATTTTGATAGGATAACAAATGTAGGAGTAATATTCCTGCTGTCCGGTGCTTCCGTCTGGGATTTCAAGCCCCACCTAAGAAGAGTGACAGCAAAACCATCACAACAAGAGCAGAACAGGGTTCATTCTGATAAAGTCCTAGCTATGTTTTCATCCGAAGTTACGAACTGCAATAAAACATTTGGGAATAAAGCAGTTTCCACGTGATGCGTTCAAGAGAACAAAAACTGGTGCAAAGTATCAGTAATAAAATAAGTTTTAAAAAGCAGCTGCAACCGTGAAAGCCTGTGAATTTCTTTCCTACATAAATGAATTGCACCTTAGAGCACACAGGCGATTTGATTTAACTAATTATTTATCTAATCTTTTAATTGTGAGTGGTTATGGAAATGGGAATTCAGAATGAGAGAGAAAAAACCTTACGTCTGGTTTAGCAGTCACAGCCGCTGGCTCGAGGTGTTTGAATACAGAGTTGAGTTGCTGCCTAAGCTGCTTCATACTCTTCTTACTGGGCTGGAGCAAAACAGCCTGGAAACTGACCGGCAGACCGTACCTGACCAGCAGCAGAGCAACTGTAATGTGTGTGTTGATCTATTCATATCTGTGATTCATTGCTTGTTCAAGAGATCCTTTTACCTGAGAACTGACTCAACAAATGTCCGAAGGACCTTGACGTGAATCCAGGCCACAAAGATCTCACTGAAGTTCACCTTCAGCCAACACACAAATGTTCTCTGTTGGGACAAATAAGCACCCTGTTATTGCTGCACTGATTCTTGAGACACGGGATCAAACGTTTACCTGGCATTAGTTTTGAAAATAATCATAGCAATTCAGTTGATTTTTCTCTTATCTGCATTTTATCGAATCAAATGTCTCACTGTCCCAAAACCACCCGTCCTCATATCAATATGTAAGTAATAATTGACGACGGGCCGTTGAATTCTTAGAAAATAATGCACACCCAAGGGGGTAATGCGTGTGCATTATTTTCTAAGAATTCAATGGCCCGGAGTCAATTATTCCGTACACCTCAAGACACTGTTCTGATGTTGTATTTCAAGAGTACTTGTAGTACACTTGAACCCATAGTGTACTACGACTGGTAACTAAATACATTTTTTTAATACAGAGATAGTATTTTAAAAGCACATTTTAGTTCATATTTCATGGTGTCTCAAAATAGCACAGTTGAGTACACTTAGATGTTCTTAAGATTATCTTAAGAAGTACTAAAGAAGAATCTTTAGCATATTAAGTACAAAATTAGTGCGTGAAAATAGAGCACTTTAAGTACATTATAGAAGTGTACTTTTTTTCACCTGGGGTAACAAAACTGAAACTATGATATGACCTATTTGAATGAAACAACAGAAAAACAAAGTAAACTTCAATGTTATTTGGCCCTAAATAGAGACTACACCACAGCAGAATATCTGAGTACAGTGAAAGACTGTAAATTAAGAAGAAGAATGACGAGGTACAGACTGAGCGATCACACGCTGACTGTAGAGACGGGCAGATACAGGCAGAACTGCTGCCCAGAGAGAGACGCATCTGCCCGTACTGGACACAGAGCAACACTTCCTCACCAGCTGCCCTAACTATGAGCAAATCAGAAAGACATTTTATCCAAAATTAGAAATACTTTGCCCTAATTTCATAAAATTAAACAATAAAACACAAATTCAACATTTATTATGTGAAAAAGGAGACTGTATCCTACTAGCAGCAAGATACATTGATGCCTGTCACAAAAAGAAGGATTCGACTAATCAGTAATGCGCTCACTCACACACACATACACACACACACACACGTTTGTTTTTGTGAATTGTGGGGACATTCCATAGGCGTAATGGTTTTTATACTGTACAAACTGTATTTTCTCTCCCCCTACACTACCCCTATCCCTAAACCTAACCATCACATGAAACATTTTGCATTTTTACATTTTCAAAAAAACATCATTTAGTATGTTTATTAATCCATTTCCCTCGTGGGGACCGCTGGCTGGTGATGTAGGTGATCTCAGGTTTTTATTACATCGTGGGGCCATTTGGTCCATGTAATATAAACAAGAACACACACACACACTCTCACACAAACACACACACACACTTACACACACACACACATACACACAAACACGCAGACTCACGCACATACACACTAAATTCTAAATTGTTCATAGAATTCTAAAATGTTGATTGATTGTTCTAATTACTGTTTATATATGTGTATATGTACATGTATTTTGATTCACTGTAAAAATTAGAAATGCTTTGGCAATACATTGTAACAACTGTCATGCCAATAAAGCACACTTTGAATTTGAGAGAGAGAGAGAGAGAGAGAGAGAGAGAATAAGCATTTGTAAATTAGCCTACCAGCTTCTCTACTAAAAGCAAAACTATAAGTTTATCTACCACAAGAACCGCACAGTTATTATCTCGCTCGTGAGAAATGTCATGTATCTTTCAAGTTGCTTAACTATTTTACTGATTAATTAGTCAGAGCAGCACTGACGTGCGCTGTGTATGTTTGAGAGAGAGAGAGAGCACGAGAGAGTATGCGCTTTCAGGACACAATAAAACATATTTTGTGGCAAAAAACATGTCAATAATTTGTCATTTTAATTCTATTGTTTACTATATTTATTTGCTTGGTTGGTGTATTTGTGTGTTTTTTGATGTTGTTGTTTGCGGTTGTAGGCTGTAGGACCTATTGAAATTACTGAAATCAACCAATCAGATTCGAGCATTCAACAGCCCCATAGTATAGGTATCAATATATCTCATGTTGATCATTTTATATATATTTGGAGTTTATCGAGGCAAAAGTTGTAGTTAATAGTTAGCTAATAGTGAGAATTGGACCCTAATCTAAAGTGTGACCCAAAAATGTATATACATACGTACATTTACTGCTATGTCCTGTGAGAATGAAAAGTTTAACTTAAAAAATATTACGTTTTTATAAGGTTTCACAGCTTTGTCCCTACATTTTTGCCAACACTGTCATATATGGAAATACATTAAAATGATTAAAAATCAACCAATATCAATGTGTAAGAAATTTAGGTGTCTGGTTTGATAATAATTTAAAATTTGATAAACAGACAAGTGCTGTCGTTAAGTCCTGTTTTTACCACCTTCTTCTTCTTACTAAGGTGAAGCCATTTCTGTCTCTAAAGAAGCTTGAAATGGTTATGCATGCTTTTGTAACATCTCGATTGGATTATTGTAACTCATTGTATACCGGTGCTCCTCAATCATGTGTTTCACGTCTACAGTTGGTCCAGAATGCAGCGGCTCGGCTTCTTTGTGGGAAGCGTAAACACGAGTCTATTACACCAGTTTTGATTTCATTGCATTGGCTGCCAGTCAAATATAGAATTGATTTTAAAATTCTATTGTTTGTCTATAAATCTCTTCACAATCAGGCTCCACAGTACCTATCGGATTTGCTACAGCCATACACTCAATCAAGAGCACTCAGATCAGCTGATTCTGGGTTACTGCGAGTTCCCAGAGCACGTCTCAAAAACAGAGGTGATCGTGCTTTCTCTGTTATTGGCCCCAAGTTGTGGAATAGTCTCCCAATTCAAATTCGAGCTGCTTCAACTCTGTCTATTTTTAAGTCTTCTCTTAAAACTTATTACTTCTCCCTGGCCTTCAACATCTCCTGACTCTCTGTGCAATGATCGTATATTTTAATGCACCACATCCATTTTACAGTGTTTATTCTACAGATTGTCTTATTGTTTGTAATCCTGTTGACTGTTCTGTTTTGCATACTCTGTGCAGCACTTTGGTCGACTTCGGTTGTTTTAAATGTGCTATATAAATAAACATTGTATTGTATTGTATTGTATCAAATTCAGTCTTCACCCTAAAGGTCATTTTTCTATATTTCACCTGATATTAGTTTAACAGTAGAGCCTATTTGTAATGCCAGAAGAAGAAGAAAAAGCTCCTGCATTTACTTAAAATGTGTCAAATGGAAAATATGGTAATTTTGTCAACAATGTAAGATTTTGTGTTCTGACAAATCAATAGATGAACATCATTTTGAACACATATTATAGTCTTACTTGATTCTTAATTATAGCTGACTGATAGATGTGCAAAATACTTACAGCATGTAACTACTCTATATGGCAGTGTTGCATCTGATGGTGTTGTAAGGAAAGACACATGTTTTGTGCGAAAATGGAAGAAAGAGGTTGCCAAACACAGGTGAACAAGTTCTAATCAAGATCATTGATGCAGTGGTCAGTTTTGTCTTAATAATCAGTGCTTAAAGTGTGAATCTTTTTTTATGGAATATTGCATTATGCATTATCCATACATATAATTTTTTAATTCATATGACTTGTGATCTTGAATCGAAATAACTTCTCCTCCCTTTCTCAGCGACATCTCTTCTCTTCTCTGATGACGAGGGCGGGGCAACCTGTCACTCACATGAGATCCACCAATAGCAAACCACAACCATCCAATCAATTCCCCACAGACAAAATCAAGCCCAGCCCTACATTTGTTCTTGTTCCTGAAGCGTTTCACTCGGATTTACGGCACAATAGGGAGGAAAAGACTATCACAGCCTCTGTATCATGCTGAGTTTAATAAAGAACTATTAAATACAGATAGTGTTGTGTTTTTTTGAAAAGGAAGGCTCTCAGATATTAGGATTTACTTACATGCAGTTCTTTCTTATCCACAGCGAGACGGCCCATCTCCTGCTTTTGCTTCTCGGCCTCATCCGGGTTGTATTCCCGCACTGTAAACCTGTTGGCCAACACGATAACAATAATGATCAAGCCTAAATAAAATACAGAGGCATGTTAGCCCTTTTTAAAAAGAAGTGTTAAAATTTAAGTTAAAATCTTAAAAGTATATATTTTTTAAACTTCTTTTAGATAATATATTAATAAAATAAAAGTTAAAGAGAGTACACTTTCCTGACTGTTTCTTAACACTTTTAAAAAGTGCACTTAATAATGCCAAATCAAAAGTTTTACTTTAAAATACATTTTAAATCATTATGTTTTTTCTTACTTTAAAGTAACCCTTAATTGTATTTAATATAAATTTAAACCAGTTACACTTTATTTTAAGGTGCCTGTGTTACAGTGTAATTAAAGGGTTAGTTCACCCAAAAATGAAAATTCTGTCAGTAATTACTCACCCTCATGCCGTTCCACACCCGTAAGACCTTCGTTCATCTTCAGAACACAAATTAAGATATTTTTGATGAAATCCGATGGCTCAGTGAGGCCTGAGCAATGACATTTCCTCTCTCAAGATCCATTAATGCACTAAAAACATATTTAAATCAGTTCATGTGAGTACAGTGGTTCAATATTAATATTATAAAGCGATGAGAATATTTTTGGTGTGCCAAAAAAAACAAAATAACGACTTATTTAGGGATGGCCGATTTCAAAACACTGCTTCAGGAAGATTCGGAGCGTTATGAATCAGTGTCGAATCATGATTCGGATCGCGTGTCAAACTGCCAACGGCTGAAATCACGTGATTTGACACAAAAGATTCATAACGCTCCGAAGCTTCCTGAAGCAGTGTTTTGAAATCGGCCATCACTAAATAAGTCGTTATTTTGTTTTTTTGCCGCTCCAAAAATATTCTCGTGGCTTTATAATATTAATATTGAACCACTGTACTCACATGAACTGATTTAAATATGTTTTTAGTACATTAATGGATCTTGAGAGAGGAAATGTCATTGCTCAGGCCTCACTGAGCCATCGGATTTCAACTAAAATATCTTAATTTGTGTTCTGAAGATGAACGAAGGTCTTACGGGTGTGGAACGACATGAGGGTGAGTAATTAATGACATTATTTTCATTTTTGGGTGAATTAACCCTTTAAGTAGTAAGTAATAATGAATAACTACATGTTCTTACTGTAGGGTTGGGGTTAGGATTAGGGTGTGGTTTAGGGTTAGATGCATGTAATTATGCAATATTAGTAATTAACTACATGTGACGTGTAAAATGTCACCTTTAAACTATAATACATTTTAATATAATTGCAATTAACATGCAGTTAAGTGCCGAAAACACTGCATTCTGTTTGCATTTAAATTATTTTTTATAGGTATGTTATTTCTGTAATAAGCACTCTTTAAAAAAAGTATGCTTGTTTTGTGCTTCTTTTTCACCAGGGAGTGTATGCTTACTTGTGATTTTTGGCTTTGGCTTTGAATTCACTGATGACACACTTAAACAGTGTTACTGTGAAAATCCCTGCTTCTGCATCCTCAACCAACTTCCTGTCAAAACAACAGGGTTACCAGTTTTGAGCACTGAATTTCCATGACCTTTCAACAACCTTTCCAATCATTCATTATTACTAGATAAAGACTTTTAAATAACATGTTATATATTACTGGGGCAGATCTTAATATGATATATTTTAATCATTGTAATTAATATATTTAAACAATTGAAATTTATATTTTCAGGTTTTACATGACCATGAACCCTGAAATACAAAGTTCTTCACAAACATGCATGGGGACCAACCGGCTGGAACGAGGAACCACAAACTTTGACATCGACTCATACGTCTTCTCCCATAGTGCATATGCCGTCCTATAGAAATACATATTCAAACGCATTCAGGAAAAACTCTTGATGAGTAATACGTGAAGTATCTGCTCTCAGAGCTCACACTGACCTGGGCACCACAACTAGCAGTGTTGTGAGGTACTCTGAATTCAGGACCAAGTCCTCCTTCTTCACAATATTGGTCAATGCACGGGTCTGCAAGCTTCCCCTGGTTGGTTACAGCAGTAGTGATGGTTATTAAACTTGCTTTGAATCTCACATAAACATGTATAGGTCACATTTAAAAACTAAGAACCTTATTTTACATTTTGACATTTAGGGGGGAACTGTACGGAACCCCGAAAAAGGACATGGGGATGGAAAAAAAATATGAGATGAGAGGAAAAAGTCAATGCTCTAGCATTTTCTGTTTTGCATTTTTCCCCTGAGAAACATTATGTTTTGCGAGCGAGAGTTGCATCTGTGGGTCAGTCTTACGGGAATAAAAGAAGAAGACAAGGCCTTTCTCCTTGACACCCCAATCTCGCCCTCTGGCCTGTTCGGCAATGCAGTAAATCCCGTCATCAACAGGTATCAGGAGGCGAAACTTCAGTCGGCAGCGTTCAAGGATTAATCTCTCGCCGTGTCCAGGAGCTGGCAGCTGCACGGATTGCCTGGTAGCTCCTCAGACTGCTTGATGGACATCTCAGCATGGGAGAAAGCGTTCTCATAGCGTCAGTCCCATTTGGCAAATGGCCCGTTCAAACCAAAAGTGAAATCAATAAGCCTCTGCGGCTCATGCAGAAGCGCTCCCAAAGCGTCAACACAACATCTGTAGCCTGAGACATTTTCCTCCAATCACATTTTTCTATCACCATGTCCTTTTATGGGCTTGGTTCAAATAAACTTAATAAATCATGAAAACAAAGCAAAAAAATTGGCATAAAAATAAACTTTATTATGTATGTCCCTTTATAAAATGCACTATTTGTAGATATGAAAACGTACTCATTTTTCCGCTCAAAGCTTTGAATGCTGGCTTTCACGTGACTGTAAGCAGCCCTGCGTGATTTCAACTCAGTGTCCACCTGAGAAACTTGCTAACACACACAACCACCCACACAGACAAACATTTATCCGATAGGACATAAATATAGAAACAAAGAGTTGCTGTTGTTTAAAACATGCTTGATATAAGGTGTATACTTTGGAGATGATGTCCGTGAGGGTCTTTAGAGGCTGTGCTGTGGGGTATTTGGCTCTGTCCCACTGAAATCTGCTCACATATGTTGCCAAGTCCACTGAAACATCAGGACACACAATCAGAAAGCAGTAAACCACAAAATACATTAAAGGAATATTCTTGGTGAAATGCATCTGAGACGAAGGCCTGTTTCACACTACACTCTCTAGCACTGTGTAAGCAAATCAGCAGCATAATTACAACAGCAGGCAGACAGAGTGATTGTTGACTTACTATTCTGAATATGTCCTTTAATCAGTTTGTGGAGTGACATGTACATACACAGTGTAACTACAATCCACTAAGTGTAAATATAAACTGCTTAAATCATCAGGATTCAGTCAGATTTACTGAATAGAAACTGCCTGTCACTGAGCAGTTATTAATATTATTTATTCAATTTTAATTATTATTATTATTGAACAACCAACAGTGGTAGTGGTATCTCACAGCGACAGGTACAACTAAAAATTTGCTTATAATCTTTAGACATATGTGCATACTTATCCATAAAAAACAAAGAAAACAATGAAAAGAAAAAAAAAGATTACAACAGGGCATATCTGAAAAGGAAATAACTGTCAAGGGCAATATATAAACTGAGATATAGTAGTCACTAAACATCTTTAAGAAAGTTCCAAAGAGAGGAACATGTATGCCAGAAAGCATCTGAACATTTATGGAGGTCCAAAGTTAGTCTTTCCCATGGTAAAAGAGTGGAGGCCTGACTCAACCACATATTGACTGAAGATGTTTTTTTTGTTTTTTTTTCCCAAGAATATACAAAAGTTCACAGATCAAAATACACACATCAGCGATACAATTCTAATAGATATGCCTTTGGAAATGGAACAAAAGATTTTCCAATAAATGTTTGAGTAATTTTGTGAATCTCTTTCCAGTAGGTTTTGATTCACCATACCAATGTCAGCTTTACATTTAAAACATAACTGAGAGGAATTTGGGAAAAGATTTTGAAGGCGGGCTGTGGTTTGTGGAGGAATTTTTATTGTTCATCATTTATTTTCTTGATTTATAAAATTATGCATTAATATGTGTTTTCTCTCTGTCTTGTGTGACATTTAAAAACAGCTTGTTCAGTGGAAAATTACTGCTTATGCTGTTGTTTTTTAAGAAGCACTTCTGAAACTAACAAAGGATGTGAGGCGAAGGTGCAAATGTGTTTGTCTAGATCGCTTGGAGTTCAATAGGGCATCTGCTAAGTTTTAGACCCCTTTCTTTTTTTATCCTTCTGATCCGTATATGGTAACATGTGTTATGATGGTTTGGGGTAACAAGGGACAATAAGAGGGGTGTATAAGACAGCCACACTGGGTGAGGGTGTTCTTCCCTGTAAAACTCTGGATCTGCATTGAACAACCTTCTTGCAAGAATAAAATCAACGAAGACATTTCCTGAGTGTTTGTTTCATTACATTCTCACCACTAAACGAATAAAGAATTTTTCAACAACAGGTTAAAAACTGAAATTGAAGCACCCTTGGAGAAAACACATGTACATGATAGCCACTCCTCATCACTGAAACTTAATCCTGAATCTCTTCCCATACTGACCTCAGAGAGTCAAAAGTTGAAAAACCAACATTAGTCAGCAATGTGTATAATGAAGAGATCTTCTTATTTAGAGTAAACAAAGAAAAAAGCTGTTTTTCCACATCAGTGAAATCAAATTGTAAACTGCTTTCTTTTAATTGTGCCGTAATTGAAGACATTTTAAAAAATCATTCCTGGGAAGGTTGAACTCATTCAATCCACTAATGATTTCAAGAGACCATTATTAAATAAATGACCCAACTCAGCTGTTCTGTTGTGGAGGAAGATCAGGATTAAGTGCAATGGGAGATTTAAGAGAAAGCTTATTTTGAATGGCTAAGTACTTGTTGACATCCTTCCATACCAAAAGGGTATTTGTTACAGTGAAGATGTTAGTCAAAGACTGATTTTTTGTGTATTATTAATAAAAGGGTAACACTTTACAATAAAGTTTTTGTTAACATTAATGTATTAACTAACATTAACTAACCATGAGCAATACATTTTTTACTGTATTTACTAATCTTTGTTAACGTTAGTTAATAAAAATACAGCTGTTCATGTTAGTTCACAGTGCATTAACTAATGTTGATACAACTCTTGATTTTAATAATGTATAGTAAATGTTGAAATTAACATTAACAAAAATTAATAAATGCTGTAGAAGTACAGTTCATTATTAGTTCATTTTAGCTAATGTAATTAAGTAATGTTACATGCTGGAACATAACAGTCTAGGAAAGCATCTCGAGGATTCGATCCTTAACCAGCGTAAATCAGATCTGAGTGAATCTGATCTTGAGCAGACCAGAAGTAAATCTGACAGTTAGGGAGCGAGACCTCACCAAATTCCTTTGGTTTCATCAGAACAGAAAGTTTACATCTGGACTTTTTATGATTCCAAATATACCTTGAAATATATATATATATATATATACATCAGGGATGGGCAACTGTCTTTAAATACGGCCCGCTGGACATTTGAAAAGCAAGTAATGTAAAGATTGCGTTCAGATTATAGTGTTAATACTAAATCAATCCAGGAGAGGATATTTCCACTTGAGCCCGGTACGACACGCACGATTACAAACCGTTCTCCGCCAGGAATTAGCCAACCGTGCTGAACCGTGCCGAACCGTGCCGAACCATGCCGAACCGTGCTGAACCGTGCCGAACCGTGCTGAACCGCGCCGAACCGTGCTGCTAGAATGCAAGTAGTGACGTGACGTCATCACTCAGGATCGGTCACTTGTCTGTTGCCTGGCTGCCGGTTTCTCCATAGCTTGCTAAACATGATATTTGAGCAACATGAACACAAATTAATCATACAATTAAAAGAAATAACTGATCATCCTACATAATGCGGTCACTATTTACATCGCATATCGCGTGTAAACTCGTGCGTTACTAAGGCAACGACTGAAGAGCTCCGTTATCAGCCCCAGCCAGTGGAAAACGAAACCATATCCGTTCCGGCCGGCTCGGATCAGATCGGCACGGAATGGAACAGTAAAGCAAAGAGAACGGTTTGGCCCGACGGTGGAAAAGTGGGATGAAGTCTGAAAGATACACATGTGACGCAGAGTTGCACTTGTCTTAGATTTCAAAGGTAAAATGCATAGTCAACAAAACCATTTTTTGCCAAATGAATGACAGAAATGTATGCACTTATTAGGCTATGTTCTTATACATTTTTTAAAAATAGAATTTTTTATGGTAATATGTGGATGTGGATTACAGTAATGCCATATGGAACAACAATTTTTTTTTTAATAAGCACTTTTTAACGAGGCTGAGTTGTAATCAAAAATAGGAGAATTGTACATTTGTTTGTTGCAAATTTACAGATAATGCAATTGAGATGTTTACATTTGCTTGTTGGAGTAATATTGATTGTCAACTAAAAACAAAGTTTCCCATTTGTATTAGCAAAATTGCACAAGTTTAACAATTCATAAAATCTTACATTAGTAAGAGTTCATAAAAACTACATTAATTGTACATTGATTTCCCTTATTAAAAAGTAAATTGAGTAAGACGGTGTAAAAGGTGCGAGTGTGGATTAGTGATCTGGCCCCTGGTATTAAGGAGAAGAAATGTTGTCCCTCGTCACTATCGATGTTGCCCATCCCTGATATACATACAACAGTTCTGTCTGGTTCTCGAATATGATTGGCTGATAGCCGTGCGATATTCTAGTGATAACAGCACTCCTACCTTTTCACCGTTTGTATTGTATCACTCCGCTTGAAGTGACTGTCATGGCGGCCGAGCAAATCCACCGTCATTTTTACAAATACTACTTCTTGTTGTTCCACGAACTGTTGTTTTAAGAGTTTTTTAGACGAGAATGTAGTTGTTTAGACCTGAATTATGTGACTCATATTTAATCATAGCACCTATTTTACAATTTGTTTAGACGTTTTCGGAGATGCGAGCTCCAGGGCGTCAGCGGCCGTTCAGACGAAGACTCTCCTCCGCTCTTCAAATACATAAAATATTACCCATTATAGGCATAGTGGTTTTTGAGCAAAGAAAACGCTGTACATTTTTTTTTCCAAACATCAGATCTTTTATTTACCTTTGCATTGCACTGACAAGATGACCAAACTGCGTGCGCACTTCATTCACGAGGTGAGGCGGATTTATGAGGTTTGACCGACAGTTTGAGGATCCAATGGAGTTACGAGGTTTTGTCACAAGCTCTCTAAAATCCTTTTCATTCGTTAAATATTTGTAAAACCCACATACAAGCGTAAAGGGTAACCAATAGCATTGGTTTTTTAAAAATAAAATAAAGCAAAAATTAGGAAATATAGAGATACGATGTTTCCGCCTGACACCTACAATATATTCTTAACTGTGTAGCATTTATTTTATTTTATTTTATTTATTTTTTGGCATTTGCTAATTATCCACGGCACACTTGACAACCGTCACGGGCACACTAGTGCTTTACGTTTGACTAAACTATACAATTGTGTTTATTTGTTGTTCAATAAATATTATTTTATATAAATATGTCCATTAGTGTGTAATATGGATTTAGTGAAAGTTACATTAATAAACTTTAGTGAATGAGTCAGTGCGTCACAAGAGACTTTTAAATTGAAAGGAACTTTTGTAGAGGACGTTGTTTTAGCGCTGTATGTTATGGAAAATTCCCATAGCTGTAAAAAAGGGACAAATAAAAGATCGCTTTCCTCAGCGGACATTCAAACGGACTTTTATAATGGATATAATATTATGGACATCGACTTGAAGAATGAATGTTATATGTCAGACACAGGTAATACTCGCTCAGGCGATCTCTCTCTCTCTCTGTCTATAATACTGTACAAAATACAATGAGTTTCACTGGAGGGACTCAACGATCCTTCGATACTAGTTCTGAAGTGATGTTTTAGAGTTAGTAACGGAGGATTGGTCAAACTGTCAACTTGAGATTTGAATCCGTGGCGGAAGGAAGTAGTGCTGCACAAAAGAGGATTTTAAAGACACTCCGTTGTTATTTCTTATGTATTTACACACTCGTGCCATCAAACTGTTGTATAAACGCAATATCACACTCGTAGCCATGAGATATAGCTGTATATCAGCACGCTGTGATTACCTACGGCACTCGGCCGTGCTGATATACAGCCATACATAAATTGCAGTTAAGTAACAGGGCAAATTTTGAAATAGACAGTTCAGTCTCTGAAGAATATTCATTCTTACAACATTGATCCTGCCAAAAAAAGCATTGGTAAATTCAACCAGTCTAACAGATTGATTAATTTTTGGCTTTAAAAAGATCATCTAATTTAGGCGTGACATTAATTCCCAAATACTGAAATCCAGACATGCATACAAAGCCTGAGATTTACCCCAAATTAATCTTTTATCCTGAAAAGAAACCATATTTCTCAATTAAAGCAAGAATTACATCTGTAGAGTCTCAGGATATTTGAGATATAAAGAGATATACAGTGTTCCTTGAATAATGCCTAGTATTGTAACACCGTGAATGTTGGGTTAGATCTCACAGCCACAGCAAGAGGTTCGATAACCAGGTTAGAGGTTGGTGTTAACCTGAGCCATAGGATTAGAATAAGTTTCACTCAATTATTTTATAATACTTCATAAAAGCCTATGTTGCAGAAGATCATGTTGATAAATTGCTATATAGTGCAGCTGTAGATCACTCTGCTATGTGCGACAAAATATTCCCAGTGCCAAATCTCTACTTGCACCGACATTTCATCTACAAAGCACTGCGCCTTTTACATGGTCACTGTGAATGATGGAACCTAATAATAATAATAAATATGCACTGCTTTCCCTTGTGAAAAATAAGTGCACTTGTATTGTACCTCAAATTTTAAACGTACATTTAGTTGCAGATAATGTAATATTAGTGAAATAAAAAGGCTACTTAAGTGGACTTAAGAGACCACACTTTCATGTTTTTAAAACACTTAAAGGTGCTAAAGAGGATGTTTTGTTTTATACATTTTTGCAATATTACTTGAAACTGTCTTTACTAACTGATAAAAGACTATTTATTAGGTGCACTGAAAGGAATATTATTAATATACATCATCTGTGCACGAGGTTGGGCCTTAAAAACATCAGCCAATCGTTTACGCGATCATCACGTAAACGATTGGTCCTCTGGCTTGTCAATCACTGCCATGACGTTGCTTGTGAGAGACACGCGGCTGCGCGCTCCAGTAACTTTCCACACTCCACAGGCGCCGCATGCAATGTTTTTGTCAGGAGTAACAACTGCAGATTATGAGTTCCCTGCGGTGAGTCCGACATAATGAATCCACTAACACGACACAGCGAATGCTGGTGGTAAACACTCGTGTTCAATACTCCTGCACGAGTTTTGGGAGGCGTTCCCTCGAAATGAGCTGTGAAGGAGGGGGTTGTTCTTACGCTGGCGTTCATTTAAAAAACTCAGTAACAGTCTTTGGTTTCTCAGTTGTCGAAAACATCCTCTGTAGCACCTTTAAGTACAGTTTTAAAAAGTGCACTTTGTATTAATGTCAAATTAAAAGTTGACATCAAAGTAGATTTCAAATCATAATGCTTTAATAATATTTTGTTCACTTATTTGGATGTGTTGACTAACATACTAAAACACATAATTTTAACTGTATAGTTAAAAAACTGTATTTTAACTCAGTACATTTAACAGTAGCCTACACCATATTTCAGATAACCACATTTCATTCACTAAGTTCAACTAATTGCATTTAATATAAATTTAGACTATATAATGCATTTGTCACGGGTGTAGCAGGAATGAGGAGAGGTGAGGATCTTTTAGCTAGCAGTCTTTATTCCATGAACATACAAACACAAGGATGATCCAAACAAGAAGCCAATGGTAATAATCAAAACATGAAGACACAGGAGATGCGTTACAAGAGTGAAAAGACAATGACTGACAACTACAGACTGAAACAACAGGGTATAAATACACAGTGTACCAAGAGGTCAATGAGGAACAGGTGTGGACTAGAGAAACAAGAAGGAAAAATAAGCCTGACACAGTATGACACAAGAATATCAAAATAAAGGTCCAAGAACACTAAACAGAGGGAACCGTACAGAATGTGACAGAACCACCCACTCCCCCTTATAGTTTAGATTACAGAAGCTCCACAAACTGACATAAGAGTCCAGGAGGGTGGTAGAGCGGAGGCAGAACCACCAATGGAGGGCCAGGTCTATGAGGAGGAAGTGGGAAACTGGGGCACCATGGTGAAGCCTTCATAACACGTAGCCAGGGCGGAGCTGGAAGAGCAGAGAGTCATGGCGGAGCCAGCAGAGCAGAGGACCATGGTGAAGCAAGCAGAGCAGTTGGCCAGGGTATAACCATAGTTCAGAGAGCCAAAATGAAGCCAGCATGGCAGAGAGCCAGCAAGGTGTCGCAATAAGTCCCCAAGAAGGAGCAGGCAAAGCTGGAGACCACCACAGTGGAGCAGAAGGGACTGAAGACCACCATTGTGGAGCAGAAGACCAGCACGGCAGAGCAGACGGGACCACTAAGGTGGAGCTGAGGTCCACAGCGGAACTGAAACCGAGAGCACGGACAGTTTATTGTCTTCTCAATGGCCTTAACTGGGAGCTCAGGATCGGTCACCATGGCTGTAACAGAGCCAACCGGGAGCACAGAGAGTTCAGAATCGGCCTCCGTGGCTATGAAGCTGTGCAGCGGTGGTGCACACACCAGGACCCCTGAAGCTTGTGATGATTACCTCCTCCTCCAAAATATTCTTTGGGATTTCAGACATGGGAAAACTCCAATGACTTGACAAGATGGTGATTGCATGGTGGCCATGACGTGACGTGACGAGACTCTGGCATGGCGAGTGGCTGTCTAAGTCCAGTGTACTGCTGCTAGAGCCATACTTCTTTGGTTGGACATTCTGTCACGGGTGTAGCAGGGATGAGGAGAGGTGAGGATCTTTTAGCAAGCAGTCTTTATTCCATGAACATACAAACACAAGGATAATCCAAACAAGAAGCCAATGGTAATAATCCATACGTGAAGAGCAACAGCTTTACAACAAGTGTGTAAAGGCAACGACCGACAACTAAAACAACGTGGTATAAATACACAGAGTAACAAAAGGGCAATGAGGGACAGGTGTAGACTAGTAACCATGGAGACTATAACCAGGGTAACTATAGAAACAGGAACTAAACACAGGAAAAGTAATTTGCATTGTTGTAATGACATTTGTAATGATGAAGTAGCAATTTGGTACATTTAAAACATTAACTTTACCTGTAAATGTAACATCGTAAAACAATGCAATTAAAATTATAATCAAATACTTTACATGTGCTTTAGTATGTTAGCCATAACAACAAAATAAGTGTACTTCTTTAACACACAACAAAAGATTATTAAAACATAATTGGTTTAAAATGCACTTTAAAGTAAAAGGTTTTAATTTGGCGTTATTACAAAGGGCACTTTTTAAAAGTGTACATAAGTGTGTTAAGAAACAGTCATGAAAGTGCTCTCTCTTTAAATACACCTAAGTGGCCTTTTATTTCATTAATATATTATCTGCAAGTACAGTTTTTTGTTTTTTGTTTTTTTTTACTATAATTTTAAGACTATAAGTACGGATTCAATATAATTAAGCAAACATCTTTTTCACAAGGGCTGAAAGATATGCTTATTACTTTACACAGACAAGGTCAGTTTTAGCTGTATATGTTAGTATACCTTGTACGGTCTGGAAGTATGATTTCAGTGGTGACTGTCGACCTTTCTGGTTGGTCTTGTACTCTGGTGAGAATATAAAAAAAAAAACACTGTAAAAAACATTTTTGATTTTAGTAAACTAAACTTAATTTACCTTGTTTTCCTGTGATTTGTACAATGTTTTTTAATTTAAAAAAAATGGTCATCTCAACTTTTGGGAAGTAAGTAAAACTTTTTTTAAAATCCCATGCAAAAAAAATTATATATATTTTTTTTTCTTCTTTTTTTTTTTTACTCTGAGAATTTTGATTAACAGTCAAAAAAAGAAAAAGAAATAATATTGCAAGACAATAGTAATTTGAAAGATATGAAACCCTTCCATCAGGCCATGTTTATGTTATGTTACTTGATCTACTGGTGAACATGGCCTGGCTCAGAGGGGGTGGCCTTGTGCTAATGAGCTCTTCTCTGCTTTCTTATGCAACAGGTTTAGCCATTACAGCACCCATGTTCACCACATTCACTCACCTCCATGGGCCAGCATGCTCTCCAGGAGTTTTCCACTGAACTCTTCCATCACCTCACCCAAACACTGAGACGTCTGACGCATCACACTGTTACAGTGGTGCAAGACAAATTAAGAGTGAAATGTTGGTTACACTTTGTAATAAGGGTCTAGACATTAACATTAGTTAAGGCACAAGCTGTCATAAAATAACATGTTTTACCGCATTTATCAATTTGTTATTGTTAATTTATTAAATGTGTGCTTAATTATATTTAATGTGCACATGTAGTGTACTTCAGATCTTAAACGTATATTTTAACAAACTTTCTGATTATATAATATTAATAAAATAAATGGCCACCGAAGTGACTGTTCTTAAAACAAGTACACTTTTACAAAATGCAGGGTGGAAAGACTACTGAAAAATATACTGAAGTAAAGGAATCATTACTTTTCAAAAAATGTAGAGTGTGTAAAATGTACTTGAGTAAGAGTAAAATAGTAGCTTATTTAAAAGTACTCATGAGGAGTGAGTAGTGAGCTGTGGATACCCCTGTATAATAAACACTGTACTGCAACTAAAAATTTAGTAACAGTGTACATACTGTAATTCACATTATCTTTTTTGTTTGTCGGAAAGAATAAAGAATATCATCCAACCGTTTTAATTTGGGCTTTAAAATTCATCAAAACAACACGGAAAGAAAATTACAGAGATTAAAAGATGAAAGAGTTATTCTCAGTACACTCATCACCATTTAAATCGTAATGTGTGGAAAAAAAAGATTTAAATCAGTTGTAAGGCCACGGAGCCTGAGCATGCTATTGTTGCACACAAAATATCAATGCTCAGAACTGTGCAAAGAATACATAAACCTTTAGAAACTCATATAAGAGTTGGGTTAAAAAGAGAGATTAAAAAGAACCAATTTCTCTCCAAAACAGTGCCAGTTTTAGCGTTTTGTGATAAATAAATGAGAAACACTAATATTATCAAACAGGTTACCTTACCTAATGTACCGAAATAGTTTAAGATAGTAAGCCAACACAAAATACATAATAACCCTAACCCTTACATTCCATTGAATATGTTACAATTTAAATGTAAATGCACATTGTTCTAAAAGGAGGCCATTGTATTACACAGCTACATACATTTACTCAAATTGTTATGCTGATAATAATATTTGTAAAGGAAAAAACATTTCAATAAATAGGGAAGTATTTCCGGGAAAACTTTTTCAAAAGAAAGATGAAAATACACACAAATGCACGTCTCTTTGTGGCGAATGAGCTGCTCTATCAGCAGCATCCACCACTGATCTATATAAATGACTTAAATAGTATATAGTAAAAGTACAATTTCTGATAAAAAAAAAAAACGGTAACACTTTACAATAAGGTTCATTAGTTAACATTAGTTAACTACATTAGTTAACATGAACTAATAATGAACTGCACTTATACAGCATTTGTTAATCTTTGTTAGTTAATTTCAGCATTTACTAATATATTAATCTTGTTAACATTAGTTAATGCACTGTGAACTTACATGAACAAACAATGAACAACTGTATTTTCATCAACTAATGTTAACGAAGATTAGTAAATACAGTAACAAATGTATTGCTCATTGTTAGTTCATGTTAGTTAATACATTAACTTGTTTAACTAATGAACCTTATTGTAAAGTGTTACGAAAAACTTCGCAAATATTTGTAATTTATTACTTCACACCCCTGATAATTGTCAAATTAAAGTATTTACTTTAAAGTACATTTTAAATCATTATGTTTTAATATATTTTGTCATGCTTCAAAGTACTTATAATTTTAACTGTAGTGAATTATTCAATTACATTTTAAGTGATTTAAAGTATTTTTATATTATATGAATAATTTCATATAATTATTAAAATTACATATAAATGTGTACTTCAGTCCTACTTAAAAACACTCTTAGGTTCAACTTATTTTATTTAATATAAAATTAAACTTGCAATTAACGATTGCAATTAACATGAAATTGAGTGAATGTAAGCATTACATTCAATTTACACTTAAGTATATTCTTTTAAAGTATATGAATAAGTACTATGTTTTTAAAGTGTAATAAACTGTACTTTTTTCAAAAAATTTTGATTAAAAATATAGCACAAATATATCAAGATAATGAGCATGTAACAATACTGTTTGAAATCTTTAGCATTGAATTTCCATTCATCTTGCAGTGGCAAATATCTTTCATTCAGATAATGAAGCATTAAAATCTATGCAACTATTCACAAGCTATGACCCCAAAGTTCAAAACAGCACCTGAACCCAGTGTAACCTTGTCTGGAAGTCATATGAATGGATATCGTAGACTGAAAGAGAGAAAGGAGAAAAAGAGAGGGCAGTTTCCACAACACATAAACATTGCAGCTGAGACAGGAAGATTCATGTCAGCTGGCACCTGAAACTGGACTCGACTGTATTGAGTGACTCAGTGATAATTGTATTACAGCAGCTCGAGTATTTCCCCATGCACAAACAGTCAGAGGTACACGTGCTATAGGACACCAGTCTGATCTAGTAAGCTAGTCTTTATTGGTAATGTAGGAGCAAGATGATAATCTGACGAAGGACCCACAAAACCCACAAACTAACAAAACATCTAAGCCTCTATTCTATTAAAAAGATTACTACATGATTTCTGTCGTCTGATTGATAGTTTAGACTTTCCTTACAGGACTTTTATAATTGTACAAATGTCTTCCTTCAGCTTGTGGTTCATGTGTCTTTTCGCAGTAAATTCTTTACTGATTTTCAAAAAGTAAATGTAAGAATAACTTTTATATTGTTAGTAATATCTCAAGATGGACATTTACTGAACTGAAGCAATTTAGGTGAACTTGATTATCAAAACATAATTTTTAGGGGAAAAAAACGTTAAAATGCGAGTATCAAATCTATCAGGCTTATTAAGAACATTTATTTATCTCTTGATCATCATTATATTGCTTTGCATTATACTGTACAGAGCATTGATCATGAAACTAAGCATTTAAACATCATTTGGTTTATTATTGGGAGATATTGTAATGGTTATGTTCTGTTTGTGGACAATTAGAGAATGTTGTGTTTCCTTTGGTTCCCGTCTTCCCTTCTTGGGTTTAGTTCCTGTTTGCTTGGTTTCCTTGTTTGTTTGTTTTTTGATGGGGCATTCTTTAGTTGCGGTGGCAAACGAGACACAAAATTTATTTTTAAATGATATAATTTATTGCTATGCATTTAATTTTTTTTAAAATATGCTATATCCGGTCAAATGAAAGCTTAATGACTTTTGAAAAATAAATAACTTTATGAATTCAGACACCGGATATGCCCGGAGGCATTCCCCAAAGCGACCCCTAGGGAACGCAGCGTCTGTTCCCTATTCTCAGGGAACCATGGTTACATGCATAACCTGAGACGATTTGTGGTGGGAACATGCAGATTTTCTTACACATGAAACCTCTCAAATTCAACAAAATATGTATTACAAAAACAAAACAAAAACATTTAACTTTTTTTTCACCCTAGAGAATATAAGTTTATTTTAACTGTTAAAAAATTAGGGGAACACCATTTGCCACCGGAATTGAAGAATGACCCTCATTATTTCCTTTGTTACTATGGCTAGTCATTGGTTAATTGATTTTCACCTGTGTCTTGTTTGGTTCCTCTTTTAGCCTGTGTATTAAAGCCCTCAGTTTAGTTCTACCTTTTGTCCTGTTTAGTCTTTGCTATTTGCTTATCTGTTATGTACAGTACGTAAGGATATTCTCGACTATTTTCAAAAGAAATTGCTAATTGTATTTGCAATTGTGTTTTCCATATGTGGACGCATAAATTGTGACATAATCCAAATGCAATTGCAAATCTTGCATTACCATTGCATTTTCGTTGTTGCGAACACACAGTGACTGCCAAATTTCAAATGGAAAAGCAAAGTCCATTTGCACCTGTATTTCCCACGTCTTACGAGTTATGACCTTTGCGTCACGTATGTAGCCTGCCAAAACTCAAACGCAATTGCAATTCATTTAGCATTTGAATTTCCAATGCCTTACCTGTCAATCAGCGTAAGAGGTGGGACTATACTATGGGGCGTGTTTGCATGTGAAGTGACGTCACTCGCAGTTGAAAACCATACTTTAACTAATGTATTTGTGTGGTTATACAAATGGTAATCAATACACCACAAAAACTTGGTTTTATTATAATAAAACCATGGGTATTTTTTGTAAGGGTTGTTTTTAAAGGATTGCTTTGATCATGTTAGTTATTTATGCTTTTATTATTGCCTTATACAAAAATATATGCTGTTGTTCAAATATCCTAACCCTTAATAAATCTCTTTTTTGCCCCTAAAGGGGGGAAGATTTGTACTCCGATGTCAATGATGCTGTATTGGACAACATTGTGGCTGAAATACAAAGAAAAGACCCAAATGCTGGGTACAGGATTATACATGGTCATCTTCAGTCACAAGGTCTTCATATTCAGAGTATGAACAATTTTATAATATTTAGATGTCATGCTGTATTGACTGACATTTGGTGGTTTTATATTAGAGGTTTTGGTTATATTGATTAAATATTCTTTAATAACAGAATGTGTAGAATTTAATATTTAATTACAGAATTTAAAAACAGAACATTAAAAAGACATAAAAATCTCATTTTAATTGATGTAGGCTACATTTCTTTTTTTTGTGCTATATTTTCTTAATAGCTTCAAGGGTGCGCGAGTCTGTGTGAAGATTCGATCCACTGGACTCAATTGAGCAAGTTAGATAAGCACATGTCATCGCCGTCAATACTCTGTCTCGGGACCAAATGCAATGTAGCACATAGACGGACACCACAAGTTAATAAGTTATTGGGAGTGATACGTTGCTCAGGGTTTTTCCTGATTTGGGGCAGTAGGTCATCCACATGCAAAGCTGGTTTAATATATAATCCACCTCTCTCATTTCTCCTTCCTTGCCTCACCTGCAAAGTAACAGAATACAGGACCACTAACATGGTTCTGGCAGCAGCCTTCATTGATCTTGCCCGACAAAGTTTTCCTTTGATGGAGTACTCGGCCTGGTTCTGTGAGTTGGGCAAGTTCTCCTACCTAGATGATGCCACGCAAGCTTCAACTCCTCCTCCCTGTGTGATGGACCCTGATCTTCAAGCAGGATGAACTAGATGAAATATTCTGAATGATTTCAATCTGCAGTTATTACTTGTGATGCAGCCTGGAATTAAACCACACCATGTTTGTTCTCCTCTGTCCTCAGACCTGGTCTGCTGTCCCGTGAGCCTGCGGCTCCATCTTGGCCCTCCAGTCGATAGATGTCACCCTGCTTTCTTTTGAATCTATTTATTATCATTGCTTGTTGTTTATTTTATCATCACCATATACCTGATATTGTCTAATATTGCCTATCACATTAATCTGATGTCGCTAGCTTTTAATTCTTTTAATCTAAATCGGTATCACAACACGTTAGCATTTCACTAGCCTGTTAACTGGTCATCCGTGCCTACCGTCTTTTTCTAGTCATGGGGCAAAACACCGCTCTTCCGTTCCGATCAGAACATCAAACAGGTTCTCCCCACTCAGTGACGCACCCACTGAGAATCCTGTTGAAAGTGCCTTAGTTATTGGCCATTCTATTACACTGAACGTGAAAATAGAGACACCAGCCACCATACCTGAGCGAGCTCTTATGCATTATAGTCCTTCACGTCTATTGCAATCTCAGAATTCAGGCCAGTTGATAATATCAAAATCAATCAAATCACTAATTTTTCTGTATTATGTGGGCCAGACGAGTAATTTGGCAATGTCACTTTGTAAAAAAGATTAAGGGCCAGATTTACTAACAGCTTGTGCCAGCGCAAACCCTCTTTTTTCATTAAAAAAACTACTGTCAGGATTTACTAAAGACACGCAGTGCAAAATCAGCGCTGAAAAGGCGTGGACTGAGTTGTTTTTGTGGCTGAACTTATTGCATATGCATTTGAAGGAGTTTCCCGTTCAGACGCAAAATTTATGGGAGGAGAGTATTTAAATGAATCACGTAACGTGATTTACTAATGGTTGTGCTAGTCAATTTACTGGTGTTTGCACCATTATTTAAGGCCAAAAAAAGCATGTCTTAACCCATTTCAAGATTCAAGATTCAAGATTCAAGATTTTTTATTTGTCACATGCACAATTATATAGAGCATATATAACCAGCAGTGAAATGAGAGTCAGGTCCGCTCCATGGACAGTGCAATTATTAAGAATACAACACAGGTGAAAATATACATAACTATAGCTATGAAAGAATTAAATAAAAGTAAACAATAAAAATATAAGAATAAAATATAAAAAAAAAAGATGTATACTGTAGAATTAAATATAGAATGGAAAATAATGTGCATGAAAGTAAACTGTAGTCTTAAATATTAAGATACACAGGGATGTGCAAGAGGCAATGTGCATATGTGCATTATACTGTAGTCTTAAATATTAAGATACACAGGAATGTACAAGAGGCAAAAGTGCAAACAGGTTAACACTTTCAGTATGTCAATGTGAGGTAGTGAATTATGAATTATCTTACTGATAAAGTGCATATTAAGTGGAAGATGAAGATGTTAAGAGGCTGGTTTAGAGTTTAGGAGCCTGATGGCCTGGGGAAAGAAACTCCTCCTAAGTCTCTCGGTTTTTGCCATCAGACTACGGAAGCGCTTACCAGATGGCAGCAAAGTGAAAAGATGATTACTGGGGTGGATGGAGTCCTTGATGATTTTAACAGCTCTGCTTTTGCAGCGTTTGAGGTAGATGTCCTGCAGAGAGGGAAGAGCAGACCCTGAGATGCGCTCAGCTAAGCGCACAACTCTCTGCAGGGCTTTGCAGTCTTGACTGGAGCTGTTCCCATACCACACTGAAATACACTGAGACAATACACTTTCTATGGTCCCTGAATAGAAAGTTTTCAGGATTGCTGGTGAGACCCTGAATTTCCTCAGCTGTCGCAGATGGTACAGTCTTTGCCTGGCTTTATTAACCTGAGTTTGAATGTGGGCAGTCCAAGTCAGATCCTCGGAGATGTTTACACCGAGATACTTGAAGCTACTCACCCTCTCCACAGGGGTCCCGCTGATCATAAGAGGAGTGTAGGGCTGCTTCTGTCTCTTCCTGAAGTCAACAATCAGCTCTTTAGTTTTGCTCACATTCAGAGAGAGAGACAATTGTCCTGGCACCATGATGTTAATTTCTCTACCTCATCCAAGTATGCGTTCTCATTATTGTTGTGAATGAGGCCCAGAACCACAGTATCATCAGCAAATGTGATAATAGATGTGGAGCTGTGGGAAGATACGCAGTCATGTGTGTAGAGAGAGTAGAGCAGGGGACTCAGGACACAGCCTTGTGGGGCTCCTACGTTCAGGGTGATGGAGTTGGAGGTGTACTGGCCTGCTTTCACCACTTGAGGTCTGCCGGTGAGGAAATCAAGAATCCAGTAGCAGAGTGAAGAATTCAGGCAGAGTTCCATGAGTTTAGAAGCCAGCTTGATGGGGACTATAGTATTTTGCGACATGGCTGCAGTTGTTGCTGCTGGGAGGAGACACCGCAGAGAACAGAGAGAGTGTGGTAGAAGGAGAAAATAGTTTCCACTCGTATTAATTTCTTTGGAATGCCAGAGGAAGACGTTATCCGAATATTACATGTTACAAGTTGAGTCTGAGTCGACCCGCACCTGATGAGCATCAGCTCTGCTTATTTGCGACCCAACGCTAATTTGTGCTGCTCTTGTTAGATTGCGTTGGTCATTATGTAAATGATTTGACTGCGTCTGTGTTCTTTAATTTGTGCGTCAGCATCAGATCACGCGCAAAACTTGCCACTCCCATCGGCGCATTTGTGGAATTGCACTCTCACGCTAATTTACCCCGTTTAGTAAATCTGGCCCTAAACATCTGCGCACATACACATTCAAACGCGCATACCTATAGACTAAACATGTAAATGAATGGCAAGAATGCATTAAAAGTCTTCAGTTTTCAGTTAAAAAGGTGTCATTTAAGCGGCCCCTAAGATATTAATGAACAATTTTTACAGCGGAAAAGATTCAATCAAAACCTACTTTAGCTCGATAATAACTTTTTTCTTAGAACTGCTGTAAAGCCAAAACAATCTGTCCATTCATTTTTCCTATTATCTCTGTGAAGCTGCTTTGAAACAACCTGTATTGTGAAAAGCGTTATATACTGTAAATGAAGATGACTTGACTTGACTTAAATCTTTGTCTCCTCTGCTTTGCCTTGGTCTCCACTTCTCCCAGCGCCACCTCATTCGATCAGGCTCCTGGCTCCACCCTGCCTTCTCCCTCCTCGGGCCTTCATCTTAATGGTTCTGCTCTGGGTGGATCTCTGGCTCCTTTGTCCTCCCTGGCTCTTCGCTCTATCAGCTTCACCCTCTGCCAGCTCCTCCAGGGCCTTGTCCGTCTTCAGCTCCTCGTCCACTGCCTAAACCAGGGGTTCTCAAAGTCTGGACTCCGGTCCGGAGCCGGTGGGAATTCAATCCGGACCCGCCTCCATTTCATATTTCAAGAACACAGATTGTGTGTAAGGGATTAAAAGTGTGGATTTCTTACTTGTTGTGTTTTGTTCATAAATGCTGACACTTAAATTAATTGTTAGGCCACTTTTGCACTTGTTATTAATGTATTTCGAATGTAAAAGGCACTTTATTTTTTCGAAAAATTAGTGTTAATTTGTTATGCATGTTTATTAAAAACAACTTTTGTAATAACCAATTGTTTCGAACCTTTGGCATTGATGAAAATTCATATTTGGATCATTGAATGTAGACTTTGAGAACCCCTGGCCTAAACCCCCAACCTCCCTTCTCTGTTGGACTAGTTACAACACAAGGATACAGGATGAACTGTAATGGCTATGTTCTGTTTGTAGACTTATGTGTGTTTTCTTTGGTACCTGTGTTTAGTTCCTGTTGACTTTGTTTCCTCGGTTTCTGATTATTTCCTTTGTTACTATTGGCTAATCATTGGTTAATTGATTTATGTTCAACTGTGTCTTGTTTGGTTCCTCTTTTAGCCGGTGTATTGAAGCCCACAGTTTTGCTCTACTCTTTGTCCTGTATTGTCTGCTGTTTGTTCAGCCATTATGTTTTTGCCACTCTGTGTTTTGGAATACCATGTTTGTTTTTAGTTTGTTTATTAAAGGTTTAAGAGTGCTGCGATTGGATCCACCTCTTGCCTCAGCTGCACTGTAACAGATATAGAGTGTCAACTGATATTTATATGCATTTTATGTTGTTTTACATAATCAGAATTTCATCTTACTTTTTTTACAACGGAAGTGATTCAATCAAAAACCAACTTTAGCTCAATAATAATTTTCCTGTTGTCACTGTGAAGCTGCCTTGAAACAATATGTATTGTGAAAATGTATTATGGCCAGTCAGACTTGTAACCCGAAGGTCTTAGTACCGACAGGACATGTACTTGGTGGGGGTAGTGAGTGAACGTTGCTCTCTTCCACTCTCATTACCCACAACTGAGGTGCCCTTGAGCAAGCTACCTAACCCCCAATCGCTCCGCTGCAACGACGGCTGTCCACTGCTCCAGGTGTGTTCACTGTTCACGGTGTGTGTGTGTTCAACACTCACTGCTGTGTGTGTGTGGGAGTATGTGATAATATATCACATTCACTAAATATCAGCAACTGCATATTTTAGCTCAGTTTGAGCTTCTATATCAGATTCTATATGAGCCATAAATGCCTGATACAAATATGATACTTAAAAACATGCATTTTTTAAATATTTTCTTTTATATTTTATCTAAAAGCTCAATAAACTTTCATTAAAAAAAAAAGTTGCATATGTCAGGCTTTACAGGGTAACATAACGTTTGGTGATTGCAAACACATTAAATCTTTCATTATTTGAATCAATTAACGAATTAGTTTTCCCATATAATCTTTAAGCTAATAATAAGATTAGGCGTATTTGGCTCGCTGTCCGCTGTGGAGGAGCTCGAGGAAGCAGAGATGGTCAGAGACTCGGACTCGACCTGAAATGACTCCGGACTCGACTCGACTCGGCACAAAAGACTCGGAATATTTTAAAAACGACAAGTCTTTTACCCTTAACTACTGATATAATAAATAAATTATATCAGTGTTATTTAAATAGTTTTATAATATCTGCGTCACATATATTTCCTTACGTGTCGTGGTAGATCGGACTCTTATAATTTGATTACGTGTGTAATGCGCGTAAACTCCGACATGTCATAATAAGAGTCCCATGAAACATGACGGGCGCCACCGTGCCATATGTTCTTTCGTTTGGGTTTATTATCACGTCAGATCAGATAGACGCACAGAATGTGGGAAAACAATTAAAGACACCAGAACATCATCATCTAATGTTATGAGACATCGCATCCACAAGGTTCGTCACATGAACTCACACAGCTAATACTGTGGTGGAGCTGCATGGAGCATTTGAACTGCCAGCCTGTTAAAATATGAACAAAAAATCTAGATTTTAAACCTACAACGTTTTATCAGTCTTTTCATATTATTTGCAGCTTTTCAATTTGTGTGTCCGTAAGAGAGAGAGATAGAAAGAGATGTTAATCCATTTATTACTTAAAGCTCATATTTTAATGTATCACAATCAGCATGTGTAGAGTTTTCAACTGACATTCTTAAACATTTCGAGGTTTGATATTTTCTGATAATGACTGTCGTCAATAACAACGAAGCTTTATAACAAACTGCTGTATAACAAACCGTGACTCACTGGCGCCATCTTGTGTCCTCTTAGCGACTGTATTGAAAATGACTACTCGTGTTGCCAGGACGACTGTTACATTGTAATGGATTATAAAGTAACAAGCTGGATGTACATTATCCCTTACATCAGAGGACCTTAATTTCAAATAAAACAGATGATAAAAAGATCATATAATTTTGTCTATATAATAAAACTAGGATAAAAAATAGGATTTGATTATGAGAAAACATTTTTTTTAATGACTCAAGACTTGACTCGGACTCGGACTCCAGTGATAAAGACTCCAGACTTGACTCGGACTCCAGATAAAAGACTCGTGAACATCTCTGCGAGGAAGCAGCTTCAACTCGAGCTTGGATATTCCCCCCAGAGGGACTACTATTGCTCGGAAGAGTATGATAAATGAGATGTCTAAATTATGTTGGTGGAGTTGGGGAGGTGGAGGGTTTTGGAAACAGCTGNACTCAAGACTTGACTCGGACTCGGACTCGGACTCCAGTGATAAAGACTCCAGATAAAAGACTCGTGAACATCTCTGCGAGGAAGCAGCTTCAACTCGAGCTTGGATATTCCCCCCAGAGGGACTACTATTGCTCGGAAGAGTATGATAAATGAGATGTCTAAATTATGTTGGTGGAGTTGGGGAGGTGGAGGGTTTTGGAAACAGCTGATTGCAGAACAAGGTGAGTAGCTGCTTATATGCTCTGGCCATCAACTGAAAGATTAGGGTTCACTCTTCCTGAAATTACGTTTGTGAACTTCACTAAATATTACTGTAATTTACATATAATCCATTTATATTGAGATACATATAAATGTATTTTTAAAGCAAGAGTGCTTACCCCTCTGTATAGGAGTCCAGTCGGGACAGGTTATCAGAAAGCCCCAGCAGCACATCCAGTGTTCCTACCTTCATAATCATCAGAACAAAGAGTTACACAACCTTCATCAACGGCTTTATAAACAAATTAAACATAAGAAAGTATTTGGTTTATCTGCTTCTCATATGTTGAGGTTTTTCCAGGAGTTTAGAACCCCGAGGGCCCATTTCACTGCATGGTCCCCAGAAATGTATACGACTTAAAACTTTGAGAGGTCAAACATTTAGCCCATATAAGGTTTTACCATCTGAAGCTGAAATTAGCAAGCGTACTCCTGAAAGAGTCATTTCACTGAAGCAGGCAATCTAACCTGTAATGATTCAAAGACTGACACCGGTGAGCTCTTTTTGTTTCCATTAATTCATATGGAACAAATTGTTCACTAACTAGAATCATGTTGCAAATCACATTGTTTGTGAATAGAACTCCATTATTATATTCTATCAAGTTCTGTTAAAGGATTCATTTACCCAAAAGTGAAAATTTCCTGATTATTTACTCAGACCATCCAGGATGTATAGGACTTTTTTTCTTCAGCTGTAGTCCTTTATTGACGGTCCAAAATCCATATTTAGGCAGCTTCAAAGGGCACTACGTGACCCCAACCAAACAAATAAGGGTCTTCTCTAGCAAAACAATCAGTCATTTAAAAAAATAATAATAATACTTTTTCATTCTGAAAATGACTGGAGTTGTGTGGAGCCCTTTGAAGGCTTTTGTTCATACAACAGAAGTCACTGGCCACCAAACTGCTCCACAGAAGAAATGAAGTCATTGGAAGGGAGGTTTGGGATGACATCGAGGTGAGTAAATGATGACAGAATTTAAATTTTGGTGTGAAATAATACTTTTCTTACCTGTATCTATCACAGGGGTCTTACATAATTTAGTTTGTGGGGTCTACTAGAATACGTTTATATCATTCAATGTTCAAAAAACTCATTATTTTTCTTATAATTTACATTCTTGCAGCAACTGTTTTCACCTTCTGTCTGAACGCTCTGTTTTAGGCTGTATCCGAAATCGCATACTTTCGTACTGTATAGTAGCCGTAAAAGAGTATGTGACAATAGTAGTAGGCCTATGTCCAAATTCCCAGTACTGGTAGAGTAATGGCAAAACAATGGAGAGTTTACTATCCCATGAGGCCATGGAAGAGGATTTGTCAATGGCAGTGAGGTAATGCAACTGTTCTACATAGAACATCCTTTTTTAGCGTTCGCGAAGTAATAATTTATTCAAAATAAATATCTACCTAGAGAGTATGCGATTTGAGACGCAGCCTAAGTTTCGGTTTATTCTGAAAGTCTGCACTGATTGGTCAGCTGGCCCCAGTCTGTTGTGATTGGTCTACCGCTTAGAGCATGTGTCGGAAATGTAACATCCCTTACCATATAATATGTGACTCTGGACCACAAAACCAGTCATAAGTCGCACGGGTATATTTGTAGCAATAGCCAACAATACATTGTATGGGTCAAAATGATCGATTTTTCTTTTATGCCCAAAATCATTAGGATATTAAAGGTACAATATGTAATATTTTTGCAGTAAAATCATCCAGTGTTTTAAAATTAATTGCATGCCATTTATCAACACAATCATCCAGCATTTAATATGATATTGTAAAATCGATCTATCTTACTGCAGTGTGTAACAGCGTCTCACAGCAGCCGCCGAGTGAACACTCAGAGTAACTCTATAACATCATTTTCAACACTCTCAAATGTATCTAATATGATAAACAGAGCTGTGTTACCTCATACTCATGACCGGAAAAGCGGAAGCGGCGCCGGCGACTGTGACATAATAAAAGTCCCGCTGCTCGTGAGGCGTGTGTTGATCAATCGCTCCAGCTCCTCGTTCAGCTCCACAACACTCGCTCCTGCTCTGCTTCACACTACAGTAACGTTAATAATCACATCCATGAACATGATTTCTGCCTGACCCAATCCCTATTCTTTTGCACCGTCGGTTGAGGTGAAGACCACATGTCCCAAGATTCTGCTCTAAAACGTGGCGTCATCAAGCTACGCCTTTGTTTTGAATAGGCCTCTAGCGACCTCTAGCGGCCAAAATTATTACATAGTGTACCTTTAAAAAAGGTTTCATGTTTATTTAGTCAATTTATTTTTGTGAGTGAATGTTTATTGGGACTTCATTTGGACAACTTTAAAGGCAATTTTTCTCAATATTTAGATTTTTTTGCACCCTCAGATTCCAGATGTTCAAATAGCCGTATCCCGAACAAATATTTTCCTATCCTAACAAACCATACATCAATGGAAATCTTATTTATTCAGCTTCCAGATGAAAAAAATTACCCTTATGACTGATTTTGTGGTCCAGGGTCACATATGATACCGAGGCGCTGTAAATACAATTACTTGGGTGGGAATTATTTAAATGAGGAATATTGTGATGTGTTCATTCCTGGAACAAAACTCAAGACTACAATTGAGGCATTTCTAACATGTAAGAAGCATAATAAGACCTCATGAATATAATACAACTCTATAAATGTTTAGTTTGAACATTTTATGAAGCTTAAGTACCTCCTTTACTGACTCTTGATTAAAAAATAAATAAAAACTTTTTGTTAAGAACTTCTACCACTGGTCAAGCACAAGTTTGTTTTTTCATTGTTGATTCTCCATTGATCATTGACCTTTAGCAACAAGATCCCCACTAACAGGGAACTTTGCTAACATTCTGCCAGGTTTCTCTCAAAGTTATGAACAAACATTTTCCAGTAACGTTAACAGAACATGCATAACAGAAAGTTGTGTGGTCTTCATTAATATTCCCAAAACATTATTTGCTGGGATGCAACTATGAGCATCAAACTGGCATAGAGTGACCCATCTGACTGAGAAACTCCAGAGCCCAGACGTCGAAGAAGAAGAGGTTTTCTTACCTTGAGCTCTGGGACGTGGAATCTGGAGCTCGTGGCCAGACCTGATTTAGCTGTGACCCGTTTGAGTTTCTCTAAAGACTGACAGCTGATTTTATCCAGAGGAACCGAAATCAACCAGAACTCCATCATGGTTGTGCTTCTCACCTGTGACAGGAGTCTGTGGCTTAATGAGGCAAATTATGAATTCCAGTGGAAGTACACTGACCGCTTGCTGACTGTATCAGTGGTTTGCTGACTACAGTGTCTGAGCAGATTAGGTTTCTCAGACAGACGAGCGCAATTCTCATGTTCTGAAGACACTAAAGTTTGATGATGAGAGTAAGTGAGGTAATACATCATCAAATGCTCTGTCAGATCCATCTTCAGCTTTTCAAAACACACAAATGGTATTTAATATCATCTGTTACAGTCATTTGTGAAGAATGTTGCATTCATTGGTAGATAACATCACTTAAACTGATAATACAGCACATTCAGCACACCAACTACTTATTTATTTACTAGGTTTTTTTTGTTTGTTTATATTTAATTAATTAATATTTAATTAAACTGTTACGCAAGGCCTACAAGTTCATCCTGAATTTTAGAGCAAATAATAAGCGATTCATGATTGACGCTTACCTAGATTGTCATATTTCCTGTGTATTCTGCACAGGCAGGTGTCAAAAAACAATGAATGAAGATAAATATGAATTAAATTGAAAGAATGAAGTGTATGTACTTCACGTGGTCTGAGATGAGTGAGGTAAGGCAGACAGTGACTGTTGTGTAAAGTGATCGCTGTGAGAGAACAGGTGTTGAGTGCAAACATTACCATAATGAAACACACACGCTCTTCTCACATTGCATACAGTGCCGTTTGTTTCTTTAAGCATTACTGTCTGCTTATTTTGGATGTGTAGGCAGTTACTGTATCATTCTTATTTTCCTTTTCTTCTGGCTGGAGATCTAGGGCCTAGAAATGTATAAAAATTTGAAGTGAAATTTAACACTGAGAGGCATCGTCTATTCTGTGCCAATACTGGGTCAGTCTCAAACCCTCAAGCTTCACCAATGTGTCAGTGCACCATTTTAGAGCTTATATTAAAAAATCTGCTTCTCCTAATTTCTCTCTCTCTCTCTCTCTCTCTCTCTCTCTTTGTTTTGAGTCAGCAATTAACAGAAGATGCAATATTCTTTTCTTCCCTATTGTGCCGTATATGCAAGATGCTGCAAGAGGGAGGAGAAGATATTCAAGATTATGAGGAAGATGAATTAACACAATAATGATGTGCACCGATAAATCATTATAATAAATACTGCATTATTCAATAAAAATAAGAATAGTCAATTTTGATTTCATTGTAACTTTAATAAAAAATATTTTCGGCAAATAGTTTATAAATGACCTTCCTACAACTGCTCACAAGTTTATCTCCACACCATGTGACCAGCATCATATGATGTTTGTTACATGTTCCCAGGACTCTAATGTTGTTCTGTTCCTGTTTCCGGTTCCTTGTGCCATCTTTGTAGTTCTTTGTAGTTTATTCTTCATTGCTCCAGGTGTGTCTTGTTAGTCTATTACCCAGTGTGGATATAACTGACCAAATGCAATTTGACAGAGAGGTCATTTACACTGTACTGTAAGAAGGATGCTTGTTACAGTACAGTGTCCCCGTCACTATACTGGGGCGTTAGGACCCACACAGACCACAGGGTGAGCACCCCCTGCTGGCCTCACTAACACCTCTTCCAGAAGACTGGAGACTGAGAAGACTGGAGACTGAGAAGACTGGAGACTGAGAAGACTGGAGACTGAGAAGACTGAAGACTGGAGACTGGAGACTGGAGACTGGAGACTGAGAAGACTGGAGACTGAGAAGACTGGAGACTGAGAAGACTGAGAAGACTGAGAAGGCTGGAGACTGAGAAGACTGGAGACTGAGAAGACTGAGAAGACTGAAGACTGAGAAGACTGAAGACTGGAGACTGGAGACTGAGAAGACTGGAGACTGAGAAGACTGGAGACTGAGAAGACTGGAGACTGAGAAGGCTG
>RJVU01044332.1:1100387-1140627 GCA_003731715.1 Anabarilius grahami
AGACTGAGAAGACTGGAGACTGGAGACTGGAGACTGGAGACTGAAGACTGAAGACTGAGAAGACTGAAGACTGGAGACTGAAGACTGAAGACTGAGAAGACTGAAGACTGGAGACTGAAGACTGAAGACTGAGAAGACTGGAGACTGAAGACTGAAGACCGAAGACTGAAGACTGGAGACTGAGAAGACTGGAGACTGGAGACTGGAGACTGAAGACTGAGAAGACTGAAGACTGGAGACTGAAGACTGAAGACTGAAGACTGAGAAGACTGAAGACTGAGAAGACCGAGAAGACTGAGAAGACTGAGAAGACTGAAGACTGAAGACTGGAGACTGGAGACTGAAGACTGAAGACTGAGAAGACTGAAGACTGGAGACTGAGAAGACTGGAGACTGGAGACTGGAGACTGGAGACTGAAGACTGAAGACTGAGAAGACTGAAGACTGGAGACTGAAGACTGAAGACTGAGAAGACTGGAGACTGAAGACTGAGAAGACTGAAGACTGGAGACTGGAGACTGAAGACTGGAGACTGAAGACTGAGAAGACTGGAGACTCCACAAGAGCGCAAGTTAGTTCTCTGCGCTTTTGGAATTGAGAAACAGCCAGTCTGGCAATCAAAAGTTCTACACACACTTGCGGTCATGTAAGTAGACAAGTGGTCAAGTGTGGGTATCTGGACAAGGCTTTTGGTCCAGTCAGTATTTTCACTCCATAATGGCGCCGCGCTACTAGAGCGCCTTCTAGTGGCTGTTACCCAAAAAGCATCTAATGCTTTCATTACTTAATGTTGCTGGACCCTTAAAATGGGACTTTGACATAACAGGTACATTTATTTTAAAGTAGAGTATCTAATCATTATTAGTGGCTAATTTTGCCTGTATATATTTTTTAAATGTTAATGTTAACAATAAAATGCAACATTTAGAAAATAAAAATGCCTCTATGCGATCGGTGAACGCTAGGAACTATCGTCTCGGCATGTGTTTCTACACGGACGTCATCCACTTCCTCCTCACTTCCTGTTGTGTATCCACGTGGGTCTCGTGCTGATGTTCATGCCGGCTAACATTAGTACTTTTATATGCGTTTATGTGTTGTGTTTGAAAGCTGTGTGTGCGCGCGCTAGAGATGCAGGTGTCCAGCGTGAACAACGTGAAGATCTACATACTGAGCCACGGGAAATCTCTTCCGGAGGTAAAGCTCTTCATCTGTGTGTGTCAGTGTGTGTTAGTGTGTGTTAGCAGGGTAAACACAGTGACAGTAAACAGTAAAACTCTTCATCTGTGTGTGTCAGTGTGTAAAACTGTATCATTGTCCTCTGCTGGAGACACTAACCCTGTAGTTTCACTCACTCTCTCCTCATCCTCTTCTCACCTTCAGTTAGTTTATGACTCCTCTTCAGATTATACTACAAATGTGTTTATGTAAATATGATCAACAAAATAAGCCTGTTTTTGTGCATGTGAAGCAATTATATTTATTTAAATGTTCACAGCTACTCTGAGTTTACATTCCAGATCATTTCAATATATATTTGTATACTAATGCTTTGGATTTATGTAGTACAGATATTGATATATATATATATAATTACATTCAGACTGTCAATGATGTCTTTAACAGGTTTTGTTATGATGTGAGGATGAAGCTAATATTCATGTTTAAATGTTTAAATTAAACTGCAGTGTCAGATCATATATATATATATATATATGGCTTTTTAATCACACTGTCTTGTAATGAATCAGTTATCAAAATAATCATTAGTTGCAGCCCTAATTACGTGTGTTTATTTCAGTGGTTGTCTGATCAAAAGAAGCGAGATTTACAGAAGAAGGATGTTGGTGAGCTACTCTATCATTTTATGTGAAATAATGTTATAAATGTCTATTCATCTTGTATTATGTGTAAAAATGTGTTTGAGGCTGATTTAAATTTATGCCACCCTTTAATTTAGTGAAATTCACATCATGTTTTTGCCAGCATATATTTTGGAAGGACCCGTCACACTATGCATTAGTAAATGAGATCTGTGTGTGTTAGTTTATGTGTGTGTGTGTGTGTGTGTGTGAGTGTGTGTGTGTGTGTTCCCTAGTGATTCAGTTTATTCATTGACATATAACCTTTTTTTATTATTATTGTATTTTTATACTCACTGTATTTCTATGGTCTATATAGCATGTAATTTGACTTCAGCTGAAAGCAGACGTCCTGAATCATAATTTGATGCAGAAGTTATTCTTCTGTCCCAGTTCTTTCTCTTGCTAAGAATTGGCACATCTTTCCACTCTCTCATGCTTTCTCCTGTCGTTCATCAAAGAGATGAGGTTATTTCTTTCTTCATGTCTTCCACAGATATCCAGAGGAGGATCGAGCTCATTCAGGATTTCGAGATGCCCACAGTCTGCAGCTCCATCAGGGTGTCACGAGACGGCCAGTTCATTCTAGCTGCAGGTCTGCGTCTGTGTCGTCTGCTGTTTATAGAGTGAACAGATACATGCAGTCTCTTTACAATCTTTTTGAATGCTTTCAGGCACGTACAAGCCTAGAGTCCGATGCTATGACACTTACCAGCTGTCTCTGAAGTTTGAGAGGTGCCTGGACTCAGAAGGTGAGCGTTATAATAACTGTAATGCAGATATGATGTCATTATAACGGATAGTTGTCGTGGTCGATGGTTCAGGCTGCTGTTGCTCTGTAATGAAACCCAGCGCACTGCTTAATGTTAATGAGACCGTCCACACACAAACGACCTGAGCTCTCATTAATGAGCGCTGATTACAAAATAACACAACAGATGATGGTTAAAGCTTGATGATGTAATTAAGGAGGCTTCATTGGTGTTGTTCTCCTCACAGTGGTGGCGTTTGACATCCTATCCGACGACTACTCTAAGGTAAAACCAAATGAACTTTATATGCTTTTGTGTCTCTTTCTGTTTGTCTGCTGTTTATGTTCCTCGTCCAGAGTCCAGCGTATCCTTTAAAAGTCTTAAATTATCTTTCATCGCGCTAGTCCTCTCTTCTCTATTGTGCCGTATATCTGAGTGAAATGCTTCAGGAACAAGAACAAATGTAGGGCGGGGCTTGATTTTGTCTGTGGGGAATTGATTGGATGGTTGTGGTTTGCTATTGGTGGATCTGAAGTGAGTGACAGGTTGCCCCGCCCTCGTCATCAGAGAAGAGAAGAGATGCTGCAAGAGGAAGTTGTTTTGATAATAGATTATGAGGAACATGAATTTAAATTAATAATGATGTGCACCGATGAATCATTTAATATAAATACCACAATATTCCATACATAAGAATTGTCAATTTAGATTTTCTTGGTGACTTTGGGGCTTATATGTAGGCTTGGTTTCACAGACAGATTTAGATTAAATCAGGATCAGGCTTTAGTTCGATTAGGACATTGAAGTAGCTTTTATAAACGTGCCTTAGAAAGAAAAACATTACTGTTGTGAATCAATGACACTGAAGAAAAAAATAATCGATTTGGCGTAATGTGCTACTTAAAATTAACTAAATGATAAATATTACATAAATGTAATCAATGAGAACCACGTTTATGCTAAACTTATCTACGGTTGATGAACTATGACAGTGTTTATGTTATAGTGTTTATATGGTAATATGTTGTAGATGGTTGTAAGAGGGCATATTTGAGCTCATGGTTTTGAATAAGGTGGGAGCAATTAAGCATAGACGTTTCAAAATAAGAGTCCCACTGCATTTCAGGCTTGTTTCTTATTAAAAGTCCCATATTATGCATAAAATCTTTCTTTCTTTCTTAAAAAAATTCTTAAAGTTGCCATCAAGTCAAGATTGACAATTCCTGTTTTGTATGGAATTTTGCAGTATTTATTATAAATGATTCATCCATGCACATAATTATTATTTTTTTTAATTCATGTGTTTCATAACCTTGAATCAAAATAACTTCTCCTCCCTCTCTCAGCGACATCTCTTCTCTGATGATGAGGGCGGGGCAACCCGTCACTCACATGAGATCCACCAATTCAAATCAAATCAAAAATTTTCTTGTTCCAGAAGCGTTTCACTCTGATATACGGCACAAGAGGGATGAAAAGACCATCACAATTTCCGCTTCATTTTTGATTTATTGAATAGAAAAACAAATGAAATGTGATTTTGTCTTTTGTTGTCTGTTAGCTGGTGTTTCTGCATATAGACCGCTATGTGGAATTCCACTCTCAGCACGGTCATTACTACAAGACCCGCATCCCGAAGTTTGGCCGAGATTTTTCCTACCACTACCCTTCCTGTGATCTCTACTTTGTGGGTGCCAGGTAAGAGGACACACCGAACCGAATCTTATCTGAGTCTATTCACACCAAGAGCAAATACAGTATATTGTTGTCATTATACTGAATATATATCTGGTTGTCTTGAAATTATGGTTGGTCAAACGTGGTATTCTGCAGGCGAGTATTTGTTTAATGGTCACTGAACTGTTGTTCCTCATGGCTGTGCTTGTTTTACTTTCAACTTCATATTTACATGTCATTCTGCACACTTTTTCTTTTCACATTATAAAAATATTTCAGCGTGCACTGCTGTTCAAAAGAGTATGGGATTAGTAAGATTTTTTTTTTTTTTTAAAGACAATACTTTTTATTTAGCAAGGACGGATTAAATTGATCAAAAGTGACACATTTATAATGTTACAAAAGATTTCAAATAAATGCTGTTGTTTTGACCTTTCTATTCATCAAACAATCCTGAAAAAATGGATCATGGTTTGCACAAAAATATTAAGAAGCACAACTGCACAATTGATAATAATCATAAATGTTTCTTGAGCATCAAATCATCATATACTTTACTATATATTCACATAGAAAACTGCTGTTTTACATTATAATAATATATCACAATATTACTGTTTTTACTGTAGTTTTGATCAAATAAATGCAGCCTTGGTGAGCAGAAGACTTCTCTCAAAAAAATAAAAAATCTCACTGACCCCAAACTTTTGACCAGTAGTGTCATATTTCATATCCATTAATTTACATAGCTGTGTAATAAGCTGTCAGTGATGCTTAAGCTATGATGCTATCAGTGAATAAATGCATTAAAGAGAGTGACATATTTATAATCAGATGACTTGCATTAAATGGTTGAAATTCCTGTTGCATGCTGATTTGCTTTAGATTGACATACACATACTGTCTGTCCATCTTTCATGAACGCAAGTGAGTTTTGGTGTGAATGGACCTTTTATCTGAAATTTGATTGTTGTTCGTTACATTTTTCGGTATAAAAGGACCTTTATTTAGAACCATTACAGAATTATCCAAACTATATGGGCCATTCTACAGAGTTGGTGCAAACTGCTGTCCCACAACAAAAATACTTTTAAAAAGCATTTAATTATTAAAATTTTAGATGTTTACTAAGATCCTTCTATTGTCTATTGAATCCCACAATAATATTTAAAATATCATTAAGCTTAATATAAAATCATAATTTATTGGGTACTTTCAGTTGGGAGGAGTCTGTCCTGAACCCTGACCCCTAAATTTAAACTTGAATGAATGATATTGAAATAATTTTTGCAATTCATTCCATTGTTGTTTTTAAAAAATATATTTTTGATTCATTTTATATTTTTTGTAAATCATGAAACTGTTTAAAAAAAAACTAAAAAAAACTACCGAAACAGTGTGTGTTTGAGTCCATTGTCTGATTTTAATACACTTCTACATGTTTGATCAGGAAATATTCCTGTGTTCCTCTCTTTCACAGCAGATCCATCATTCTGAGTTAAATGTGTTCAAAAGTCTGAAAATCTGTGTGGAACTTTAAGGAGTGTCACTAACAAACACCTTTTTCTGCAATTAAGCAAACATTTTTTGGGTGTTGTTCCATGAAATTTAGTTTTTGTGTGTGTAGCTACAACTGTTCAGAACTGTGCTAGCTAACCATGTGCTAATTATAATCTTTGAGCGGCTCAAAAATATAAAAAATTGTCACTGCCGAAACAGTCACGACCGAAACATGTCATCATTGTTCTGGTACTGACAAAAGGAACACAATCATTTATTTGGGGGAAATAAACACAATTTTAGTACAGTTATGTAAATTATTAGTGTTTTAACATGTTTTCATATGGTATCAAGTGGATGCTGCACACTGGTGGTGGATGAGGAGAGACCCCTGATATGATTGTAAAGCGCTTTGGGTGTACAGCAGTACATAGGAAAGAGCTATATAAATGCCTCATTCATTCATTAGTATGTGAGTTATAATTGTGTCATGTGATGTGGTCACTACCAACACATTACTGTCACGACCGAAACATGGGATGTTTTGTCAAAAATAAAGTATATTGAATGATCAACTAAGATGTTATTATAGTGTTTGATTCAATGTTTATTCAAACTAATGAATCTTCACTTTGAAATCAGAATGATAAACTTTATGACTTTTACAAAGAAAGATTGGATTCAAAATACAACAAATCTCATAAATTACACTTGAAATGTTGTTAAAATTGTAACTTATTGATATACCTATGATAACTTTTTTTAATAAAATAATAAAAATTTATTAAAAAAATTTTTTTTTAAACAAGGTAGATGTAAACAAAATCTCAATAGGTCAATGTGACCCTTCTTATTAAATTATTTATTATTGTGTTTCGGTAGTGACAAATTTGAGGAGAGGAAAAATATTCCAGAACTTTCTGAAAATACAATATGAGAATATGAGAACTTAGCAATTACTAGAAATGTGTACCGAATGTGTAAATTAAAAAAAAAAAATTCAAGATGTTTCCGACTCTGACTTTGAACCAATTCTGTTGAATGGCCCAAATATATAAACGGGACCCTTTTAACTCCTAACTTTGTGTCCTCTTTTGTTTTCTAAATGAAATGCTTGTGTAGCTCCGAGATCTTCAGACTGAATCTTGAACAAGGCAGATTCCTGAACTCCTTACACACAGATGCTGCGTAAGTACCTCGCCACCAGAGGGCGCAGTTCTACTCTTCTATGTAAACATCAAAACTTCAGGATGCATTTTTCATGAATCAATTCTGTAAGGAATGTATATTTTTAGTAGATGATTTTAGATGTTTTTAATCACCTTTACCGTTTTTCGTAGTCTATCTGTGTGACATTTAAAATTAATCTCTCAATTAATGAGCAGCTGCTATAATGAGAAATAAGAGAGGAATAGAAAATGCTGTTCATGAAAGTTTGAGATGTAGCATTTTTCACTACAGGATACTGCGGGACACGTCATAATTAACAGCCAAACGTTGGTCACATCACATTAGTTGTGTATGAATTGTAAAGATCTCGTGTTTTCGCAGAGAAATGAATGTGTGTGACATCAACCCTGTTCATCACTTATTTGCTGCGGGCACATTAGAGGTATGTGTTTATGTGAGTAGGACTGATGTTCATGTTCCTGTTAGTGTGCTGTGTATCACACTATTTAATGGTGTGTTTGTGAAGGGCAGGGTGGACTGCTGGGATCCTCGTGTCAGGGGTCGAGTGGGAGTTCTGGACTGCGCTCTCAGCAGCATCACTGACGGCACCGAGTACGTTACATTCATCTCTCTTAGAAACATAGTTCAGTGTTCACCCAAGAATGAATAATGTGTCATCTGTTCACTCACCATCTTGTCTTTCAACACTCGTATGATTGTTTTCTTCTGGCGACTCATAAGGAGTGTTTGTTCAGTGAAAAATGAGTGGTGGTCACAGCTGTTAAACAAGATTTTCTGTGAATAAGCTTCAGTCTGATTCTCACACAAAGCTATCATATGCTTCAGAAGATTTTGCAGTAAATATACACTGCTGGTCATTACAGTTTCTGAAAGAGTCTCTTCTGCTCACCAAGGCTGCATTTATTTGATCAAAAATATGATCAGAAAATCAGTAATATTTTGAAATATTACATGTAAAGAACTGATTTCAGTATATTTTAAATGTAATTTATTCCTGTGATCAAAGCTGAATTTTCAGCATCATTACTCCAGTCTTCAGTGTCACATGATCCTTCAGAAATCATCCTCATATGATGATTTGCTGCTCAAGAAACTTTTCTGATTATTATCAGTGTTGAAAACAGCTTTATATTTGCTGCTTCATGTTTGTGATATCCATGATACACTACCAGTCAAAAGTTTGAAGCAAGATTTAAAAAAATACTTTTATTCATCAGGGACACATTAAATTGATCAAAAGTGACAGTAAAGGCATTTATAATGTTATAAAATATTTATATTTCAAATTTTTGTATTATATTGTACTTTCTATTGGTCAAAGAATTCAGAAAAAAATAATAATCATGGTTTCCACAAAAATATTAAGCAGCACAACTGTTTTCAACATTGATAATAATCATAAATCTTAAATCATCATATCAGAATGATTTCTGAAGGATCATGTGACACTGAAGACTGGAGTAATGATGCTGAAAATTCAGCTTTGATCACAGGAATAAATTACACTTTACTATATATTCACATAGAAAAAGTTATTTTAAATTTGTAGTAATGTTTCACAATTTAATTATTTTTACTCTAATTTTGATCAAATATGGGTAACACTTTACAATGTTTCATTAGTTAACAGTAGTTGATTACATTAGTTAACATGAAGTAATAATGAACTGTACTTCTACAGCATTTATTAATCTTTGTTAATGTTAATTTCAACATTTACTATACATTATTAAAATCAAGAGTTGTATTTGTTAACATTAGTTAATGCACTGTGAACTAACATGAACAGCTGTATTTTTATTAACTAACGTTAACAAAGATTAATGCAGTAACAAATGTATTGCTCATGGTTAGTTCATGTTAGTTAATACGTTAACTAATGTTTAACTAATGAACCTTATTGTAAAGTGTTACCAGTAACTGCAGCCTGGGTCAGCATGAGAGACTTCCTTCAGAAGCATGAAAAATATTCCATATTCCAAACTTTTGACCAGTGGTGGAATAAATTATTGTGAATTATCCACGCTTATAATATCAGTATTATAAACTTTTAAATCATTGTATTATATTTTTGTATTATTTTATTTATTTTGAGCTCACAAAGTGTTTGATCACCAAGGCTGCATTTATTTGTTCAAAATACAGTAAAAAAAAAATTATATTATGAGAAATGTAAAATAACTGTTTTCTATTGTAGATTTTAAGATGTAATTGATTCCTGTGATCAGAGCTGATTTTTCAGCAGTCTAATACTGTTCTCAATCAGGTGACTTTAATAACCTTGTGGTTATCTGCTGTTCTGTGTTTGAAGGGTGGAAGGTCTGCCGTCCATCAGCGCGCTCAAGTTCAATGGCTCTCTGGGCATGGCGGTGGGCACCAGCACCGGACAGGTCATTACTCTTTGAACCCTCTCGTTTAAAGTGTGTCCTGCTGAACTGAGATAATAGAGAGCAACAGTAAACTCTTCAGATTCTGTTCTCATTCTGAATGATTGTGCTGCGTTCTCAGATTCTTGTCTATGATCTTCGTTCTTCACGTCCTCTGCTAGTTAAAGATCATTACTATGGTCTGCCCATCAAATCCCTTCACTTCCACGACCCGCTGGACCTGGTGCTGTCCGCCGACTCCAAAATCATCAAGATGTGGCACAGAGACAATGTAAGGCCAGCTTTTTTTAATACAGACATTCTGCATGGATCCTTCATTGGAAAAACATCAATTGCATTACCTTTTTTTTTGTCTTGATTTCAGGGAAGAGTATTTTCCTCTATCGAACCGCAGGCCGACATCAATGATGTGTGTCTCTACCCCGGCTCTGGTTAGTTAACACAAAAAGAACTGAAGTTTAACCACAGTAAGAGTAGTTTAACTGACCTTATGAAACCAAAATTGGAGTTTTGTGGCATTTCGTCCTTGTGTGTGCGTTTCAAGGCCAATTATACACTGCTGGAGGTTAAAAACATAAACCTTGTTGAAGAAATATATATATATATATATAATATTTAAAAGTTAGTTTTCTCTTACTGGAAAGCAGACTTAATTTAGAATGAGAATGTCGTAAATGAAAGAATATTAGATATTAAAAACTCAGAAACTTCTTTTGATATATTCAATCTCAATTTCCAGTTTTAAAAGGAAATATAATAGTCAGCCAGTCATTGTCACAAAATAAACCCTACAGGGTGATCTGGAACAAAAGAGTCTGTTATCACGAAGAATTTATTTAGCAGGAATGCCAGCATGCCAGATGAATATGGATATGAAGTATTGATTTTAGCTTTTTTAAGGCATGTCGAAATTTTGTTCACAGGAAAAAAACATTTAAATATGTAATTTTGGTGATCAAAGATGAGTTTTAAGGGATACAAGTATTGACTGCAGGAGGACTTTAAGATTGTAATAATATTCCACAATATTGTCTTTACTGTATTTTTGACTGAATAAATTTGGTTTATTGCAGAAAAATGCTAAATTGTGTTATGTAAAATATATATAACAATATACATTTAAACAACATTGCAGTAACTCTTATATTAAATCTTTTAGTTTAATATTTCATTCTAAAATTTTAATCTATTAATAAAAAAATTCTAAATAAAACCTGAGCCAAAAGATAGAATAGATAGCAGTAGATAACAAAATATATTTCAATAGAAGTTTTTTATTTGATCAAAAATACGGTGCGCATAAAAGTATTACTGACCCAAATTATACTGATCCCGAACTTGCCTGTAAACACACATCGGGAGATGGTTGACATTATCACGTCTGAGGCCATCAGCTGACATGTGCTGAAGTTGACTCGCGTGTATAGGGGTTTCATGTCCCGTGAGTGCTGTTTTTGTTTCTAATTGCTTATTTGTGACCCAATTTACAGGAATGCTCTTCACTGCCAATGAAGCTCCCAAAATGAACACCTTTTACATTCCTGTAAGTACCAGATGACGTGTTATGAAGTATAATGTAAAAATGAGCATGTCCGTGTACGGCTTGCTCTACCAATTACACCTTTTTCTTGTCTTTCTAAGTAAAAGCCTTCACAGTGAGTGTATAGTGTTTATTGTTCACAGGGCAGTGGTAGTTAAGGCAACCGAAACATTTCTGATCCAGTCCTGCACATTATATAGATCTGTGTGTTTGGCAATAAGAGAGAGTTTATTCTGTCTGTGATTAAGTGCAAACACACACAATTGCAGAAATAAGAGATACAAACACACTCGAGATCTTAATAAAATCAGATCAGTTGATCAGCCCTTCATGAAAGCATTCCTGTCATACAACCGTGACACGTGTAACAGAATGTCTGGCTCACATTTCACAGTAAACTCAAAATAATTAATTAAATAGTATTTTGCATAAAGAAAATGAAGCCAGAATTTCATCACAGTTCCCCCCAAATGCACAATTAAGGTTGGGCTATATAATAGAAATGTTTTTTTATTTATTTATTTATTTTTTTTATATCATTCGATATTTATACAAATATTTTTATTGATTTTCCTTATGCAACAATTACTACCACACAGAGACACATACAACATTAATTCAGATCTACATACATATTCCACATCCTAACACATACCCACACAGACACACCCCTACAACAAAAAGAAGAAAATAATAATAATAATGAAGATTTTCGGTATTGATATTTAACAAAATATTAATTTCATAGCATTAATGGGGAAGGAAATGCATTCCACTTGTTTGTTAGACCTCAAGAGTGAACGTAACTGCAGCTTAATCTCCTCACGGCAAGCTACTTTTTAATTTAGGGTCCCATAAATCCATTTTATTTTTGCCAGATTCCGTGTTTTCAGTTAAATTTTTTCTGTATTCTGCGTTTCAGGATTTAATACAAATTTTATCAAAAATAATGTCTAATGAATTAAATTCTTAAATTCAATTTATAATTTTATGAATTATAAAAATTAATGAAATTTAATTATTTAAAATGTAATCAGATAAAAATAACAATTAATTTACAAGTGTCTAATGAAATATATTCATAAAACTTTAAAAATTTAAATAACTGTCAAAAAAGGTGCTGCACAACAGAACTTGTATACTGTATAAATTAAAACATCTTTAAACTATCTTGGTTGTATGATGTTCTTAATAATAATAATCAATCTAATGTTGTTATTATTACTTTGAGAAGTACATTTTATTACACAGTAGTAATAGAATTCTGCCATACATTTTTCAAGAGAAATTAAATTTTATCTGGTAAATTTTTTTTTAAATGCAGCATAAATTATTGTCAGTTAAAACAAATATTGCCATTATGTACCTTTTTTTTTTTTTTNGTTGTTATTATTACTTTGAGAAGTACATTTTATTACACAGTAGTAATAGAATTCTGCCATACATTTTTCAAGAGAAATTAAATTTTATCTGGTAAATTTTTTTTTTAAATGCAGCATAAATTATTGTCAGTTAAAACAAATATTGCCATTATGTACCTTTTTTTTTTTTTTCACTTCACTGGGAATTCTAGAAGGAAATATGATCATGGCAATTAAGTACAATGCAAACGGGCACATAAAATAGCCTTTATTCGGTCAACTTCTTTTGATTTTGCTGTGAAATCTGACCAGTTAATCAACTGTTTTTGTTAGATTGATCCTTAATTGTTCAAGATCATCTTCATAATGTCTGTAAACTAGTATGTTGAGAAGCCATTCATGATCTGCCTCAAAACGATCCTTATTTGCCATTCACTCACAATTTCTCTGTGTTATGCTGTCTTTCAGGCTCTGGGTCCGGCTCCACGCTGGTGCTCCTTCCTGGATAACCTCACCGAGGAGCTTGAGGAGAACCCGGAGAGCACCATCTATGACGACTACAAGTTTGTCACCCGCAAAGACCTGGAGAACCTGGGTAAGTTGGAGAACCTGGAGAATTTGTCCTAAGATCACCAATAAGATACCTGCATTAAAGATCTGCTACCCAACCCGAGTCCAACTGGACCGAAGTCAGACTTTGTCCTGGGTTCTGCTCAGTTTGTTCAGGCTTGAATTTGTAATTATTGGAAATATAAGTATTATAAATATGTGTTTTATGTAGGGGTGTGCAATCATGTATCATCCACGTTAATATCGTAATTGTTGTTTTAAGTATGTGGAAGCTGACATTACTTTGTCACACACTTTGCAAAAGCTCATCTTGCGAGTCTATGCTTTTATTGTGTGATGTTTGTGTAGTAGAGTGCCGTTAGAATGACCACAAAATTGCTGAGAAACACACAACACACAGCAGCGTTTCGTTCCTGAATGGATTTTTTACTTATCGGTGATTCAATGATCTATTCATAAAAAAGAGCCTTTTACTTGGTTTCTTAACCTGTTAGCGTTCCACTGTACCACCGCTGGTAAAAAATACCATACCAAAGATGATACAGTTCAGACATGTGCACCACAGTAACTGAGAAATACACACATGGGTTTGTTGATGGACACACACTTGTTAATGCTGATATAGAGGAATTACAGTTGCAACATCTCATGATGAACGTTAAACTGAGTAGTGTATCAGTTCTTGAGGCTTGGGTTGAATAACTAGTTCTTCCAATGTTTCATCATCGGAGTCACGCTCGGATTGATATGGTAAAATCGACACCATCGTCACGGTCTTTACAGTGTGTACAGTCGCTGAGCTCTGGAAGCCTCGAGCTGAATCAGTTATGGTAAAGGCGTTTCAATTCCACATGCATTGTAAAGGGATTGGACCAGAATCTTTGAAAAATGTGATGTTCAATGGATTTTGTGAGAAAATGAAAGCGTTTTTTTGACCTTTGATGCATGTCATAGGAGACCTCCAAAACAAATGAAGAACCTTTAAAATAGCATAATAGGGGCACTTTAACTGATGTCAAGGTGATTTTTAGTGCACTAAATCTGGCTTAAGTGTCCATACCAAGAAAAATATAGTGGATTGGGACCAACTGAGCAGGTTATTTGGGCTAAACTTTTACCATACGTGTTATTCATGCATTCCTGACATTGTGCTTGTTTCCCCTCTAAGGTGTGACGCATCTGATCGGCTCGCCTCTGCTCAGGGCCTACATGCACGGCTTCTTCATGGACATCCGGCTCTACCACAAGGTGCAGATTTGTGTCCGAGTGTTAGTGTATGTTCTGTAAAGAACATCTGCTTGATGACTTTTAAATGGTTAAATGATGAAACATTTTTGATTGCATTTCTGTAGGTAAAGACCATGGCTAACCCGTTTGCCTATGAAGAGTACCGTAAGGACAGAATCCGGCAGAAGATCGAGGAGTCGAGAGCTCAGAGAGTCCAGCTCAAGGTAACGCTTGTTGTCCATCTCTGAATGTTTGACTGCTCTTATCTCGGCTATCAGTAAACATGGCAGGGGAAGAATGACAGAAGGGATGGCGGAGCGTGATCTTGTTACAGAAAGGGTAACACTTTATTTTAGTGTCCTTGTTACATGTAGTTACTACAGTGATAACTAACCTAGAACCATGTACCAAAGTACATGAAGTTAATTAATATTACTCAGAACTGTATAATTACACTGTAACAAGGACACCTTAAAATAAGTGTAATCGAATTACTAAATGCTTTTTCTTTAGGGAAAAAATACAAATTTTCAAGTCAAATTTTTAAAAATGTTTAGTTAGATGGAGTAATGAACTTCATTTTGTTTTTATTTTTTTTTCTGTAGTTTTTTTGTTTGTTTGTTTAAATTTTTCTGGATTCTATTTTAATGTTTAAAAATAATTTTAGTAATCTAAATTCTTGCTTGCCTGATTAATTGGAATCATGAAGCGTATACAAATTTTTTTATTTTTTTTTTACAATAATAGTGCTCTATGAAATGATTTATGTTTTCAGAATTGTCTGTTTTTCTGGATTTATGATTTAGTACAAATTTATTAGCTGAAGTGTTTGAGTAGCTGGTAATCAAACAGAGGCATAAAACTATCAGTTTAATAATTTTTTATTGTAATGAAAATGCTATGATTCCTTTTAAATGATATGTTCATGACTTTCTAAAACATCCAGGTTATAAAATTTTCAAACAAATTATTTAAAAATCACTGGACTACATAAAAAGAGTTACTTTCTGTGTACAAGTAAAGATGGTCTTTGGATAGGGTTAGGGTTACATATACATATTGTAACCCTATACATATTGTCATTTCTTTTTATGTGGTCCACTGATTTTTAAATGGAGGTTTTTTTTATCTTTTTAAATTTGTGTGATATTCCTTTAACATTCTTGAGTATGTAGTAGACGAAACTGCACTGCTCGTTCACACAGACGTGCAGAATTCATATTTATTCATCCAAAATTAGCCAAATTCATTGACAGTCTGTGTTACACTGTAAATTCCAGTTTTATGACAGGATTCCTCATCGCTGAAATCATAGAGCCCTCGGTTGAGTAAGTGCAGTGGCGGGCGAAGTACACAAGTCAAGTAACTGAGTGACAAAAAAGTACTCAAGTAAAAGTATTCCTTTTCAATTTTACTTGAGTAAAAATACAAAAGTACTTTGATTTTTAATGTACTTAAGTATTTATAGTAAAAAGTGCTAATTGATGGAAGTTGATTTATTTTGCAATTTCATATACTCCACCCTGCTGCTCAAAGTATTTGTGTGTGTTATTGTACTAGACACACAGATAGAGCTTAAAATACAGCCCAGTATGACATCATTATGAATTTTTAATTAGCCAGCTCTAGTCAATAAGTAAGATTATTCATTTACATTTTTTATTTTATTACCAAAACTTGTCATACACTGGTAGCTACTCTACTGATAATTACTGATAATTCAAGAGTGCAAACAAGTGAAAATGACAAAATATCCCATATGTAGTATATAGAAATGAGGAAAAGCGAGATGTGTATAAATGTGTTGACGACTTATACAGTATAAGATTTTAAGAAGAACACTATGCAAACATTCTGGATTTATATAATTTATCATTTATATAAAATCTCTACGGCAGTGTGGAAGATTAATGGGCATTAATTTGAGTTGTTTTAACTCTAAATGTTTAGTTTTTACCTAAAACCTTCCCCGTTCAGACAATAATACATAAATATGGACATTTCAGTGGGCTCATACATCTAGCTCTTTTACAGCAGATTTAGTTCAAACAACTGACAGTTGTGACCTAAACATGATTTTCATTTACAATATTAATCCCAAAATTCAGCATTACTTACTTACTTTTCACACCATCAGTCGCACCAAAGATCTCCCGTTCTCAGCTCATTTTGAGTTGGACAGACTGAATTCAGTGAATCGTTAACTGGAGACTCGCTCTGACCGGATCAATTGAATCAGTGAGCTGTTGACTCAAGAACAGATCCAATCTGACCGGTCCAGTTCACGAATGAATCGTTCAGTGCGATTTTGTGAACCAATTTAACAGGTTAAGTGAAAAGAATCAGTTCGTTCACGAATCGGACACTGCTATCCGTCTCGGGCTGGTGAGGATTTCTTCAGTTCAAAATAACCAGGAACAACATGTTTTATTGAAATGTAGTGGAGTAAAAAGTAGAAGTTTCCCAAAATAAAAATACTGTAAGAAAGTAAAAATACTTAGTTAGCTGTCCACTTCTGAGTGAATGTAACGTTTCTAATTTCTCAGTCTGTTATCGTCAGTGCTTTGACTGTCTTTCTCTGTCTTGTTTTCTCCAAACAGAAGCTGCCCAAGGTCAATAAGGAACTGGCCATGAAACTCATGGAGGAAAGTGAGCTTCCAAACAAGAAGAGGAAAAAAAAGGGCAATGTGGGCAATGTTTCTTTCACCCATTTCCACAAAATAAATATTCCAGACAAGTCTTTTAAATCTTTTCTCTCTGTCACACAACACTCTTTTTCAAAATGTGTTGCCATCTTTGTCTTTCCAAGGCCGTAGAAAATGTCCTGATGGACAACCGTTTCAAGGTGATGTTCGAGAACCCTGATTACCAGGTGGATGAACGGAGTGAGGAGTTTCGCCTGCTGAACCCCATCGTGTCTAAAGTGGGCGAAAAGAGGAGGAAGAAACTCAGCCAGCTTGTTCAGCAAGAGGAACAGGTACACAACAACATCCGTATTTACTGCGCGTACATAGTAATGTAGATCTGCACGATTATTTTCCGTATAATATAATGTGATTATTAATGTTTTTGAAAGAAGTCTCTTCTACTCTTAAAATATAATTTATTCCTGTGATCAAAGCTGAATTTTCAGCATCATTACTCCAGTCTTCAGTGTCACATGATCCTTCAGAAATCATTCTGATATGATGATTTCTAAAATTATTTTTGCTGCTTAATATTTTTTTTATTTTTTTTATTATGGTTCTTTGAATAAAAATATTCAAAAGAACAGCTTTTATTAAAAAAAAAAAATTTATTTGATAAGCGATTTAATCTAATGATTCTTAGAATGGTTAATCGACGATTATTTCACTGATTAATTGGTATGTTTGATCGATTATTCAAACGACTTTGTCAACAAAAATGATTGTCCACAGCTTTTTATTGTCAATATTGTCAACTAATAATTTCAGCCCAAGTTATAAAGCGTTTTAGGTTTCTTCTCATCATGTAAGCACGTTTTCACTTTGAGAAAACCAATTCCTGAGAAAATATTTAGTTGATTGTACCATTTACCAGATATAATGCTGTATAATGAACCATTTATGTTAAATAAGGTCTGAGAAATCTACAGAGAGGTTTGGAAATTTGAGTCTGGAAAAGTATGGGATTTTGAAATTGAAAATGTGTAGGAACCTGAAAAACCCATACATTTACCCACTCATAATAAACCCTCCCCTCAAAGAAATCAGGACAGAATCGTTCGAAAGTGGACAAACGAGACAGATTTAAACCCCAGATGTAAACAGGGCCATACTCACCCTCAAGTTGTTCCAAACCTGTATGAATTTATTTCACATAAAAGAAGATATTTTGAAGAATGTCGGTAGCCAAACAGTTGATGGACCCCATTTTTTCTCCATACTATGGAAATCAATGGGGCCATCAACTGTTTGGTTGATTAAAAAAGGTTGTCAACAAACTTTTTTCATTTTTTTTTTATTTTTATTTTTTTACGAAATTAACACTAATTCATTTAATTCATTTAACACAAATGTTTTTATTATTTACAAAAGTTTTGATTTAGTTAACAATAATTAGCCTGAAACACACAAGTTGTTCTAAAAATGTAAACTAAAATTAAAAAGGAAAAACAAAAATATGAAATAAAACTTTCAAAAAATAATAAAAATCTACAGTAGTATCTCCGTGATACTGAAATAACACTGCTGTACATGAAAAGGCAGGTCACAAGGAACAGAGCTAAAGTATTCTGATTTGTTATGAATAATAATATAACACGCTTTCCTGTAGCTCAGTGGTTAGAGCATGGCACTAGCAATGCCAAGGTCATGGGTTCGATCCCAGGGATTGCACATACTCAGATACAAATGTATAGTATAATGCAATGTAAGTCGCTTTGGATAAAAGCGTCTGCCAAATGCATAAATGTAAATGTAAATGTAAAGTATTACAACATCTAATTTGCACATTGAGATTTCTCTGAAACTCACTTTGTCTCACTAGCAGGAGGGGGAGGAGGAGGAGGTGGAAGGCCATGGCAGCTCAGAGGAAGAGGAGAGCTCTGATGATGACGATAAGAGTTGGGTGGAGGAAGTGAGGGAGCAGCGACGTCTTTTATGGATGGAGAAGCGAGAGCGCAGCTTTAACCAGAGGACAGAGAGGAGGCAACAGGACCGCGACACCAGCTTACAGAGTTCTGATCCCGTCAGAAACCTCCAGCAGGAGCATCAGAACCAGCCCCGATTCTACCAGATCAAAGCAGGAGAGGAGTTCCGCAGCTTCAGCGACGTTTCCCACAAGAAAAAGATGCAGAAGTAAGTTACCTGTGTTCATGGATACATTTTAAAACCATTTATAGCACCAGAAAATGAAGTACACCTTGTGCTTAAAGTGGATCTAGTATGCTTTTGTCCATGTTCATCTGTCTTTAGTGTGTAATGTTGCTGTTTGAGCATGAAGTTCCAGTTGTTCTCTATATCAGTGTCAGTGTTTCTTTACTTGAGTTTTCTTCACAATATTCCTCATTTAAATAATTCATACGCAGAATAAAGGGGCGGGGCCTGGTTGAGTTAGTTGTGTGTTGAAACTGGCGGTTATGGTAAGGGGCGGGACATTTCCCAAACACCAATCACAACACACTGCTCCAGCCGACCAATCAGAGCACATTGTGCTTTTCAGAAGGAGGGGCTTCATAGAGACAGGAACTAAACAGAGCGTTACTGACAGACTGGGAAGAGAGGAGCTGCAACAATGGAGAATATGAGGAAAATAATCAACATTCAATCTAGTAGAGCACAAAAACAACATCAAGACTCTGAGAAAAGGCATAATATAATGTGTCCCTTTTTAAAGATGGATTGCTCAAATTGAAGGGACTACAAAAATGTCAAATTGTTCGATGCAATATTGATTCTGAATATTTGAAACGCTTTTATTTATTAGGGTTGTAACAATACGCTAATGTCATGATTTCACAATACGATACTGTCACAATACTGTAAACCAGGGGTGTCAAACTCATTTTAGGTTGAGGGCTGTATTGGGGAAAAAATGAACCAATTTTGGGCCAAATTACCTTCTTTTTATTTTATTTTTTTATTTTTTATTTTATTATATATATATATATATATATATATACATANTGTATTAATATTAACCATATATACAACAAATTAATTTACAAGAGAAATGGTATAGTACACTGCTCTTTAAAACTGCATTTGTTAAATAATGCTTTATTATTTTTTTTAGCACCCATTCAGATTTTTCATGGACAATTCAAATTTGTTTAGAAGCAAATTGGCCGATTCTGATACTGGTTGCAGATTTATTTTTTATTATTTTTTATTATTTTTTTAAAGCAAATTAATTTGTTGTTTATTTTTTCACAGGCCAAACTGGCCTTAAACAAAAAAAAAATATGTGTAGCTCTATTTGAGTCAAGCACTGCATTTTTATCACACTCCCAACAAAGATGTTATGCACATGAGCAGTTGTTTTTAGTTTAAATTACTGTATAATTTCAAGATTAACAGGAAAAACAGCCTGGTCTGACTTTAGCTTTGTGATAAGACACCTGCACAAAACAATCAGCAGACGGGCTGAATGAAAATGCAGATTCACTCTCTGAGGCCGTGTGTCCACCAAAGCGTTTTTTCCAGCTGCTAGCCTACTTTTTCAATTGTTTTCAATGGCAACGCTGCGTTTTTTTTAAACGCCAGGCGTAACGAGGCGCTGAGCGTCTTTTTTACGCTCAAGAGCTGAGAGCTCTGCGCTTGAGCAGAGGAAAAGGAAAAGAGGAAAAGCCATCAACTTTTCTGAAGACATTTTCCTTCAGAGATACATTCATATCAACCCCAATTCAATATTTATGTTATTCTTCCTATATTTCGCGAACAGTGAGCTTGTGTATGGTGCAGTATATTCTCTGCTGGCAAGGCAATTTTATTTGTATAGCACATTTCATACACAATGGTAATTCAAAGTGTTTTACATAAAGAAGAATAATAAAAATAGAACATAAGGAATAGAAATAACAGTAAAAACAGAGAATTTTGCTATCTGTATGGAAGAGCTAGGAAGTCTTAGGGAGTTTTTTGGCACCTCTGTTCTCTTTGTGTCCGTGTTCAGCGTGTGCCTATGTTAAAGTCCTGTTTACAGATTTCATAAATATTTCCACACAAATGAAATTTTGGGAAATTATTACAAAAGCAGTTTGTTTGCCAGCCCGGAATAAAGATTGACAAAAATAAAACTAAAGTGTTTGGATTTATGACCAGTGGACTACTTCATCTCTATTTTATATTTTAGTTCAAATCATCCCCCATCCCAGATTGAACACCTTTTGTGGGCCATATTCAGTCCGCGGGCCATATGTTTGACATCCCTGCTGTAAACAAAGCCAAAATAGAGTTGAAATAGTACGTTTTTCTTTTAGTTCCTACTTCTAAGACATACGATAAATGTGTACATGTTGTAATGAAACTTAGAAGAACTATACTAGTGCTCAGTGTCTGTCAGTAATGTCACTAACCCGTTTGACACCCAGTAGGTGGTTTATCGACAGGTAACACATGTTGGCCACATATAAATGTGTGTGTCAAATAAAGCAAGCATGTCTTTCTGAACCTCCTAATGGATTTTAACGTGCTAGAAAATGGTCTAATGTGCTCAGACTTGATTTTACATGGTTTACCTTTTACACTTACCCTTGTAGGGTTTTGACTAATTCAAGTCAACATGAAATCAAAATGTACTCTATTTGCATTATTTATACATGTGCATGGTCTTATTACTTTTACTTTACTTTATGGGCATGGTCTTATTACTTAATACTTTCACATATTCTTCAGTTATTGAAAAACTGTCAATTTAATTACCTTGAACTCGACTGAATCATTAACAAGAGCTCAAAATATATCTGCTACATCTATAACATTAAAAAAACATTATTAGTGCAGAATCAACTTGGCATTGTTGTGCTGTGGTTAGTTTTTGTGCAATCTAGTGGTTTAGAGGAGAGCAAAATGAAATGTGCCTTTAGCCCCGTTGTGCCCTATTATTTGAGTCATTCTTTATTTGTTGGTCAATTTCATGTGTTTTGCTCAATCACTGTGCATTTAGACACGTTAGATGAAAATTGAACATGTTTGACGTCACACAGGACTTCTCTGGAGGAGCGGCTCCAGCGGGAGGAGAGATCAGGGATGCTGAACCTCAGTGACACAGCAGTTGGAAGCAAACAGCTCACTTTCACTCTCAAGAAGGTAAGCATGATGATGGCAACCTCTCCCAGCTGACTGAAACTCAACTGATGTCTCATCCAGATCTGCCAACTTGCAGAACACTATAGCCACGTTTACTTGGTTTACACGTTTAGTTCATTCCGACCGATGAATCCGATCGTAGTGTTCACACGAACATCAACCCGATCACTTTAGTGTTCATGTTTATCTCACACGATTCAAACCGGAATTGATTTTGCACGAATATTCAGAGTCTCTCGCTGTTTGCACGTATTATTCTCCTAAATTGTTTATTTAGCAGACTTGTTCCTAATTAGGAAGACGAGCACATGAACCGCTGTGCCGTGCAGCTTATATCAATCAAGCAGTAGAAACATCCATTCCTGTGCCCAAAACCAGTCATCAGTGGATGAAAGTTCAAAACAAGGACTGGTGAGACGACGTCCTGTTCCACTTTACAGACGATGAGTGGAAGGAGAACTTTAGGATGACATGTCAGTCATTTGACACTTTATTCAACAACAACAGCTCGTTCCATACGTCATTACGCCATTTCTACGTAATTGCACATGCGCAGTACTTTCCAGTTTCAGTTTTCAGTCCAAGTGTCAGAAAAGGTTTAAACCACCCCTTACAATCAGAATGAAATGAATTTGGCCATACAATATATATGTATATGTATGTATGAGGGGCCGTACAAGCCATAATTCATTCTGGCACTCTTACACGCTTCACATTCTCCTTTCACATACATGTGTATATTTTGGGTTGTTTTTAGCCCAAGGCTGGGTAAACATTGGACAGAACATTGATTTTATTATTTTTTTCTATGATATAGCTTATTTAGTACCTACAGATTAAATAATCTAAACCAGTGGTTCCCAACCTTTTGAGCCTCAAGTACCCCCATAACTTCATCAATAAGGCTCAAGTGCCCCTTTATCGACATTAAACCAAAGTAAATGCAGCATTTATATTTGAATGCAGTTGTCACAATATGTTACCTAATTTACCAATGAACCAGTTTTATTGATTACAATTCAGACTTGAAGATATTGGGGACATTTGAAAAAGAAACACAATGTAATTGGACATTCCAGCACTTCAACTGTTATTTTGAATATGACGACAAAAATCATTATTTATTCATCCTTCAGAGATGGTCCCCATTTGTAAAACTGAAAGTTTTAAGGTGTAGGAAATCCAACATTTGATGGAAAACACTTATAGTAAAAAAAAAAAAACACGAAAAATACCACTATAACCAGTAGATGGCGGCACTTGTTAATGGTTAAGCACTTATATTAGCCATTTCCACTCTCCAAGTTCAGCACTTCATGTACTAAAGTAGGAAAAGTCACAAAGTAGATTTCACAAAAGATTTCTTTCGAACTTCCTATTCTTCAAAGAATGTTTAGAAAAATATATCATGGTTTCTGCACAAATATTATGCAGCACAACTATTTTCAACAATGATAATACTCATAAATGTTGAGCATCAAATCATCATATCAGAATGATTTCTGAAGGATCATGTGACACTGAAGACTGGAGTAATGATGCTGAAAATTCAGCTTTGATCACAGGAATAAATTACACTTTACTATATATTCACATAGAAAACAGCCGATTTACATTGGAATAATATTTCACTTTTTTTACTGTATTTTGATCAAATAAATGCAGCCTTGGTGAGCAGAAGAGACTTCTTTCAAACTTTTAAGAAGTAAAAGTAAAAGAGAGTTAAAACACTGTTGCGATGGTAGATTTGTTTGGACTCTAGTTCCACCTCTATGACAAGTTTGAACAGTAGTTGTTTTTCTACCAGTTTTAATTAGGTTTACCACATTAAAGTTGAACAGAAAAATGACATCAAATACAACTTAAACTAGAAAAGAGTACAAATATACTGATTGACAGCAGCACTTATTTAAAGACTGTATTTCACTATAATGTAAAATGCCACACAGTGACCTTTCTTTGAACTGTTTCTTTCCATGAACTGTCTGAATGATTAAAGAAAGCAGATGAATCACTAAAATGAATAAGCTACCCATTGCCTCTTAAGAGAGAGCACGAAAAAAACGCATCTGATTGCAGCCAAGTGAGTTTTGTCAGGCTTTTTTGAAAAGAGCGCCTGTTAGTGGAGGGAAAAAACAACTATTTTTAAAATAGCTGAGGGATTGTTGTGCTACTGAACAGTGGAGACAAGTCTATTGTGTCGTTGCTTTTAGTTCATCACAACCCAATGCTGCTCAGATTCATCAGAGTTGTAACCTTTTGGAACAAATTATAATAAATCCCTTTTGTGGACCATTTTGGCTTCGCCACTAACTCTGTATTTTATTTGCACAGACGGAAAAGCAGCGATTTCAACAGCAGGCTGAACATGACCATCATGAGGAGAGGAGGAAGATCAGACGGGCGGCTGGACACTTGCATTCTCACAGGGGAGGAAGAGGAAGAGGTGGTGGGAGAGGAAGAGGTGGTGGAAGAGGAAGAGGAGGTGGGCGAGGAAGAGGCGGTGGAAGAGGAAGGAGACCCTTTTAAACTCAGGACTGTTTGTGGTCACTAGATGTTGATATACAGGACTTCTAATACTGCCTTAAAATGTGTCTGATCAGACATCTGCAGGAATTACTTTTGTGTTCGAGAGACCGTTCCATTACAGATGCTGTCACTGACTCAAATTAAGATACGGTCTGTGTGTTTGTGTGTCAGACCTCTCATTTTCCACAACATCTCTGTCTAAACAGAACCTTGTTTTGTGAAGAACCATAAAACATTTTTATCAACATCTGCTCTTTCCTGTTCTTTTCTCTTAGATTTATACACATTTATGTCAATTCACTTTTACTGCTGAACATTTCTGGAAAGCTTTTGATATTAGTTTACAACTAAGTCATGGTTTTACTCTAGTCAGTGCACAGTGCGACAGACCAAAACTGAACATGGCTCTGTGCCGATTTACATACTTCTACTGTGTACTAAATATATGCACTTCATGATGGGATGTGGTGTTTTTATAGAGAATGTGAAGCTGACGTCACACCTTGAGTTCTGGGTTAGTTCCTGACCCTAACCCTAACCCTTCCTCAAGCACAACAGCCGCGTGCAGCACAAGTCCAAACACTACAAGTCCTCCTCACACAAGCTCAAGGTTGTGTCCAAGTTCATGGGCACCAGCACAGGCGTTCACACCCCTGTCAGCAGTAACCACTGCGTTCCCAGCCAGAGTGTCTGTGATCCGCCTCGCTCCTCAGAAGGCTTGGGCTCGATGACTCCTGCTGAGAGACGCAGTAAAGCTGACACTACCGGTCGGATCAGCAGCCGCGCTGAAAGCTTACACAGGTCAGTATTTTATATTATGATGATTATTTGACAATGGTGCATGCAGTTTACATTCAGATCACATGACATCACTGGGAACATCAATTAATTTAATCTAATAACTGATCTGGGGCCGTATTCACAAAACATCTTAAGGCTAAAAGTAGCTCCTAACTTGCCGATTTAGGAGAAACTCTTAAAAATAATGGGCGTGTCAGTCCTAATTTTAGGAGTCCTACATTTTTGCTCTAAGAGTATTTCACAAAGCATTTTAGCGCTAAAACTAGCTCCTAAGTCTGTGAAACGTTAGGAGTAGTCAAGAGGACTCCTAAATCACTAAGACCAAATCACAAACAGTCCTAATCCACCCAAAGACACTGAACACCATTGAGGGAATAGCGATAGAGCCTTGAGTGCTGAACCTTTTCTTCATAAATGCAATACATTTTGATTTATAGATTTAAATCTACTATGAGACGCCAAAAATAAATCTTTAACAAATAAATAAATATTGTCTGATTACCTGTGCCAGTGCTTTTCATGAGTTCACATTTACAAATGATTGAATAGAGTAAAAAATAAGCGTATTTGGTGTGCTGTCCAAGGGTATTGAGGGCTCCGATATGCAGACATCCAAGAGGCGGTCCACAATTCACTGTATATAGTTTAATTAGTGACACTTAGCCTACATTTTAAAACCTTTATTTGAAAAGGGCAACATTTGTATTTTAAAACCTTTATTTTATTATGGAAACATGACACCTCATTCTACAATATTTCACTAACTCCTCCCACATCAGCCAATCACTGTGTGGATACTCCATAGCAACGAGGTCAACCCCGCCCTTACTCTTAGCTTAAGACTTCAGTCTATTCCTTAGTAAAAGTTTGACTCAGCAGCTTTGTGAATAGGTTTTAAGAGAAAACTCTTAGCTAAGAACTTTTACTGCTATTTAGGAGAACTCTTAGTGGTAAGATAAAATGTTTTGTGAATACGGCCCCAGAAGTATTAAAAGGAAAGCAGATGCATCTACGCACTGTTTTGTACCATCATCTCTATTCAAATCAAGTATTTTACTTGGGTTCAGTTGTCATAATAGTGTATTCATGGCCATTTGTTTGTTTAACGTTTGCATTATATGCTCAAGGATACCAGAAATGACATCGTTTACATGTGGCTAACTCCTCCCACAGACTCTCCTATTTTTATCCACCTTATTTTAAACGCAAGAATGGTGCGGCCATTTGAACATTGATTGTGTCTGGCTTCCTGTGTCATTCACTTCAAAACACAAAAAAGGGATGTGCACAGCGACTTATTTCATAAACTTTTAACTGAAATTTTTGTATTCTAACCCGAACCCCAGAGACGGTCTGTATATGCGATCCATTTGAAATAGACTACTTAATCTATCACAGTCAATACTGCTAAAAACCGGTCAGATACATGTGATGTGCTTGCCTTGCATTATGATCATTGTATATTAAAAAAGTCAAGTCACCTTTATTTATATAGCGCTTTTACAATGTAGATCGTGTCAAAGCAGCTTTACATTGATAACTGGTACATAATTTTGGCTGCACAGCAGCTCTTAAAGAATAGTGTCAATGCAGGCAGATCAGAAGCACTGTTGATTAAATGTCAAGAATACTGTTGAATATCAAATGTCAAGTCAAATGTCAAGTGTCCCCAACTAAGCAAGCCAAAGGCGACAGCGGCAAGGAACCCAAACTCCAACAGGTGACATCAGGTGGCAAACAAGTGGCAAATAGGTGTTAAAATGGAGAAAAAAACCTTGGGAGAAACCAGGCTTAGTCGGGGGGCCAGTTCTCCTCTGGCGAACAGTGCTTTGTTACGATTCAGGCTGCTATCATAAGTCCGATAGGATCGCAACATTCAAAGTATTTATTTCAGTTCCATCCAGTTGAGGATCGTATTCATCACGCCGGTATGGACGGTTTGTTGAGGAACTGTGCTACTGGCTGTCGTGTTGATGAGTCCTTCACAATGGATGATCTAGTTGACTCAATCTCTGCTGATACTTCAGGGCTGCGTTGTGGTCGTGTCAAGGCTCCGGTCCTTGGTCTCAAGGACCGGATCCAGTTGACTAGGGTAAACCTCGGGCCATTCTACTGCGTCTCTCATGCCATTCTTCTTCTGATGTAACGAGTACATCTGGTGTTATAGGAAGTGTTCCCGGTTCCGGCTGACCTAATTTATGCAGCCTAATAATCCTTTAACGGATTTGAAAATATAAATCGATGATGTGTTATGTGTATGCCAGGTTAAAGAGATGCGTTTTTAGTCTAGATTTAAACTGACAGAGTGTGTCTGCATCCCGAACAATGCTAGGAAGATTGTTCCAGAGTTTAGGTGCCAAATAGGAGAAGGATCTACCGCCTGCGGTTGATTTTGATATTCTAGGTATTATCAGCTGGCCTGAATTCTGAGATCGCAATAAACGTGAAGGACTATAATGCATTAAGAGCTCGCTTAGGTACTGGGGAGCTAAACCATTTAGTGCTTTGTAAGTAATTAGCAAGATTTTAAAATCTATACGATGTTTAACAGGAAGCCAATGCAGTGTTGACAGAACTGGGCTAATATGGTCATACTTCCTAGTTTTAGTAAGAACTCTAGCTGCTGCGTTTTGTATGAGCTGTAGTTTAATTATCAGGCGAGCAGAACAACCACCCAGTAAAGCGTTACAGTAATCTAGCCTTGAAGTCATGAACGCATGAACTAACTGTTTTGCATTTGTCATTGAGAGCATATGTCTGTTACATTCATGCCTTCCCGGACTCCGTTTCCCAGCATCCTCCTGTTCTCCACACATGTCTGCACTTCCCTCATCAGTCTTCCCACCATCTCCCTGGATTCCCAGCACCTGTTGTTCCTCGTCAGCACTCCCTTTAAGTTGGACTCACTCCCTGCACTCCTGTTCCGTTCTTGTTGTTGTTTAGTGTGTTATGCTGTCTCTCTTCCTGGATTGTTCATTAAAGCCTATTATATTGTGGATTTCCGTTTTCGCCTCATCTCTCAGCACCAGCACATAACAGAAGAACGGACCAAAACCGCTGGAAATCTGCAACAAAGATGGGCTTGTTCATCGTCTCTGAGATCCCTGCGTCTCCCATGCCTCCCAAGCCGGTTACAGCCTCGGATCGCCTCGTTGGGTTCCGGCAGGACGGTCGTTCGCTGGAGAGGTATGTGGAGGAATTTGTCGAGCTTGCTTATTTGGTGAATTGGCCAGATGCATGTTTGAACGCCTGTTTTCTGGCGGGGCTGGATGAGGACATTATTCGTTTTAAAGAACCTGCCTGTTATTTTTCCCTAGTCGATGCAATCAATCTGATTTTGTTTCTAAATTGTTCCGAGTTTGTAATTGAGGAGGTTCTTGATAGATCATACGATCCTCGTCCAGTCACCCCAGAAACACAGGCGGCCTGGCCAGTTCACCAATCTCTATTTTCCTCCGCCTACCCCTCCAGTGAGCATTCCCCTGGTGTCCTGCCGGACCCAAAACCCCGCATGGCCAATGAAAAATCTTCCGCTGGGCCTAGACGGCCTAAGAGGAAAAGGAAGAAGGCCGCCAAGCAACCCCAGTCTCCTGAGTTTTCTGCCTCTGTGCAGTCCCAGTCTCCCGAGTTTTTTACAAGGCGCTCCCAGTCCCCTCGACCTAACTCCATGCTTCGCCGAGCCCTCTCCATGCTTCACCCAGCCCTCGCCGAGCCCTCTCCAAGCTTCACCGAGCCCGCTCCAGCCCTCACCGAGCCCGCTCCGAGCTTCAATGAGCCCGCTCCGAGCTTCAATGAGCCCGCTCCGAGCTTCAATGAGCCCGCTCCGAGCTTCAATGAGCCCGCTCCCTGCTTTGCCGAGCACTCTCCATGCTTTTGTGTAGGCTTCCGAGTGGACGTTTCTCTGAACCCGCCGCGAGTGAAAACCAACAAGCTAAACCTGAGATAAAATGGAATGATTTTGTTTTCCACTCCAGATATACAATATTTAAAAGAATTTTAAAATGTAACATTAACATGATGGTTATTTAAACATTTAATCATGCAAAAAAAAAAGTAAATGGCTAGTATTTCCAAGTCGACTAGCAGCAGCAATAGTCTCGCACATCTCTAGTACTAAACAGCCTGTTATGCTGCTTGATGTTGCAAACTGGTATTTCTTACCATATTATTTTCATGTATTGTCGTAATCATAAACACACTGGTTTGTAGCTCAAATAGTTTTATCGTTTACTGCACTTTATTCTTCTGATTCATTAGCCACTACAGGTAAATAACTAGAAGTCTCACACATTCACAGGAAATATCTTAATTCCACGTTGCAGAATATGGTAGAAAAAGTGCTTTGACAAAAATACAAGCTTCACATTTCAGAATTTCTTTTGTCTCCTACAGCTTTCCAGACACATAGATGAACTTGCTGAGCCTGCAGTATTCCTTGCATTTGTCAGATCTCAATAGATGTTTAATTTTTCCTTCTGCTGTTTAACACCTACTTTTATTGTTTTTTGAAGGTTGACACCCAAAGATGACGTGCTGGAGGCTGGCCAGAGCTCCGCCCACTGCACCAGCAGCCAATGAAAGCAGCCTTCATTCTCTGGTTTTTCATTATTGATGTCCGCAGCACTGGAATCTCTGCTTGAGTTCCTGTACCTTCTTGTAAAATATAAGGGGTTATGATGGTCACGCAGCTGATGCTCACTGACAGGATCCGTTTCGACAGTTTTATGATTCTTATTTTTGCAGCTGCGGGAACAGGATTGCACATTCGTAACACTTCTCTAAGCGATTCATCACTGGAATGGTCCTAACACTGGAATCTATGAACAAAAGCAACAGATTTCATTCAGGAATCACTCTTAAATGAGATTCTAAAGATTTCTATAGAATTTGCACAAGTGCTCTAACTCTTCACCAAAAAACATCCCAAACTGGAAGTAAAGCAATAATGTTTACTAATATTAACTTTCTCTGCCTTCAAGTAAAATGTATGAAGATTAGCGTATTTAACATTTAGTTATCTTAGCTTTTCTATCAAATGTATTTTTAATATGTATGATCAGTGTAGTGCCACCTTAATTATGACAAGAATGAAAACGAGGCAGAAGTGTGTTCAACGGATCGTACTGCTGTTTAACAACATACTTGTTCAACTAATAAAACATATTTCCCAAAAAAAATCAGTAGACCAAAACTCAATAGTTTTGAAAGTTGTGTTTTTAAAATTATCCAGTACCCTTAGCTATACTGTATGTACCATTGTAAAGAGTCTATCCCTCAAAGCCTCGTTTTCATGTTAAGTTCAATATGGCGTCTGCCCTGACTAAGGTTTAGTGACGTTCATTATTATGCCAGTTGTGCAGGTTTTTTTGCACCTTCTACAGTTACAAAAATACTTTAAACGTTCCTCATATACAGTAAATAAAAGGTGCACAACATTGGGTGGAGGATAGAATAGGTCACTTTATAGATTTTGATTATCGTATTAATAATTGCAATTGTGTGATGAAGTTCTGCTGTATCTGGCTGGTATATATTTTACTATAATATTGTTATAGTGCATATTGTAGTGATAGTAATGCTGTGCACATAGTATGGATATATTTTATCTAAACAAAATAAAGTCCGTAGAAAACCATCAGTGGTCTTTATTGCTCACATGATTCCTGATGTGTAAAACTGCACTGTGTGTTTACAGGAAAGTAAATCGTTACAGCCATAATGTTGAAGTTATCTGAAGTGTAGATTATTTTGAGGAAAATTTATAATGTAATGTTTTATTTTGAACGTGGCAGTTCTGTTGACACCTCTGAGCCATAAACGTTGCTTTCAAAAATATTATTTTTGCAGAAAATACAAGGCTTTATATAGCGCTTATACAATACAGATTTACAGGGATAAACATTATCAATGATGTTAACGGCTATAAGAATACTCTGAATGCTGAAGTCAGTTCAGTGATTCAGTTTGGTTCAACAAATGTTTCATCAATTATGAAACAAGCTCAAAATCATTGTGAGCCAAGTTTATCGTAGAGAACATTGATGGTCATGGTTCTACAATCAACTTTTGGTAAACGCAGCCCAGCCCAGCTCAATTCTCATCCAATAGTGTCCATGCAGTCAGATCAGTAATGTTGAATATTAAAGGATTAGTTCACTTTCATATTAAATTTCATATAAAATTTTAAAGGTGCCCAAGAATGCTTTTTCACAAGATGTAATATAAGTCTAAGGTGTCTCCTGAATGTGTCTGTGAAGTTTCAGCTCAAAATACCCCATAGATTTTTTTTAAATTAATTTTTTTAACTGCCTATTTTGGGGCATAATTAACAATGCACTGATTTACGCTGGGCGCCGCCCCTTTAAATCTCGCGCTCCCTGCCACACGAGTTCTCGACTATATTACAGCGCATTTACAAAGTTCACACAGCTAATATAACCCTCAAATGGATCTTTACAAGATGTTCGTCATGCATGCTGTATGCATGCTTCGAATTATGTGAGTAAAGTATTTATTTGGATGTTAATGTTTGATTCTGAATGAGTTTGAGGCTGTGCTCTGTGGCTAACGGCTAATGCTACACTGTTAGAGAGATTTATAAAGAATGAAGTTGTGTTTATGCATTATACAGACTGCAAGTGTTTAAAAATGAAAATAGCGACGGCTCTTGTCTCCGTGAATACAGTAATAAACGATGGTAACTTTAACCACATTTAACAGTACATTAGCAACATGCTAACGAAACATTTAGAAAGACAATTTACAAATATCACTAAAAATATCATGATATCATGGATCATGTCAGTTATTATTGCTCCATCTGCCATTTTTTGCTATTGTCCTTGCTTGCTTACCTAGTCTGTTGATTGAGCTGTGCACAGATCCAGACGTTCTGCCCTTGTCTAATGCCTTTCATAATGTTGGGAACATGGGCTGGCATATGCAAATATTGGGGGCGTACACCCCGACTGTTACGTTACAGTCGGTGTTCTGTTGAGATTCGCCTGTTCTTCGGAGGTCTTTCAAACAAATGAGATTTATATAAGAAGGAGGAAACAATGGAGTTTGAGACTCACTGTATGTCATTTCCATGTACTGAACTCTTGTTATTCAACTACGCCGAGGTAAATTCAATTTTTGAATCTAGGGCACCTTTAAATTTACCTTGAAAAAAGCAGAAAAATACAGTTTTATGAAAATCACACTACAATTTTACTTTGCTGGATATATGCAATGATGGCAAAATGGACGTGTTAAACAAGATAAATGGTGCATGCTTAATTTCACGATAAGTGTGCGATTAATCCCGATTTAAAAAAAATTAATCTATTGATAGCTCTAATATATTTGTTTCACTCTACCTCCTCCAGAAGAACATTAATCTTTTTGAAAAGTATCTTTATTTATTTATTTATTTATTATTATTATTATTATTTTTTTTTCCTAGTCCACATCAGGTGACAATTATTAGGTTAAATGGCAAAGGATACGATTCTATAAGGTAATATTTCAGCATCTGAGAAACGGACAGAGACTCTTAAGTAGCACGTAGAATGCGTTCTCGCGCGTTCATGTTAAGTACATTTTTGCAGCAAGCATTCTTAACATAGCTCGTAGAAAGCACTCTTAAGAGCTAAGATATATTGTTATTGGGAATCGGACACCGCTTTTGTGTCTCTGACCATGTGATGATTTTTCCATTTTAAAATAATGGGTAACGATATGTTTTATGAATTGTAGTGGAGTACTGCTCATTTACCCAGAAAATGTTTAGCCTAAATGTTTTACATTTAGTTATGATTTAGTTATTGCTTTTACATGACTACTGAAACTAAGATCTGACTCCAGAATCACACCAAGATTCCTGACTTGATCTTTTGTTGTTTGACCCCTAGCCTCAAGGTATGTGTTCACCTTGAGAATTTAATCTTTGTTTCCAAACGAAATGCAATGTTCTTTCTCATTATTTGGCTCAGTGGCAGCATGCACAGGTTGAATAGGAGTGGCACACGAATTGAGCCTTGTGGGACTCCGTATCAATGAAAAGCTATGTAATATAATAAAGATTTTTAATACAAAGAATTTGAATATTTTGAATTCAAAAATTGTCCCCAACTAAGCAAGCCAGAGACGACAGCGGCAAGGAACCCAAACTCCAACAGGTGACAAAAATGGAGAAAAATTCCTTGGGAGAAACCTTGCTCAGTCAGGGGGCCAGTTCTCCTTTGGCCTACAACGAACAGTGCATGATTATGATTCAGGCAGTGTTACAGGTCATAAGTCAGATTGGGATCGCAAAAGTCAAAATATTTTATCCAGTTCCATCCGGTTGAAGATCGGATTCATAACGCTGGTATGGAAACCGTTTTGCTTGTGAGGCCTTCACAGGGGATGATCTAGTTGACACAATCTCAGCTGACACTGCAGGGATGCGTTGTGGTCTTGTCTAGGCGCAGGTCCTCCTTCTGATCTGGACACGGCCCGGATCCGGCTGACTAAGCTATACCTCGTGATAAACAGATAGACTAATATTAGCATAGATGCCATTCTTCTTATTTCATAGCTGGCCGCACATCACACTGGCCGTTGCAAGCCACCGGTTACACTAAGAAAGAAACAATATATTTACATTTACTTTTATCCAAAGCAACTTACAAATGAATAGAGGAATAGAAGCAATCAAACTAAAAATAGAACAACAATATGTAATTGATGTGACCAGTCCCAGTCAGTCTATCACAGTACATGTAGCAAGTTGTTTTTTTAAAATAGATATAGAATAGTAAGTGTTAGCATTAAAGGTGGGGTAAGCCATATTTCAAAAACACTGTTGGACATTGTTGATATTTGAAATCAACCCAAACAAACACACCCCTCTCTTCATAGCTTCACCTCCAAAACTCACTCTCCAATCCTAACCACCCTGCTCCGAGTCGGTCTCGAACCCCGGTCCGATTGCTGCTGGCAGGCGAGGTGAGTGCACCAACAATGACGCTAAGCACTGCTTTCTCTAGCGGTTATCAGTGTGCAGTGGTTTACCTGCACAACTTTCACACCCCACCTTTAATGGGTCAAGTGTTGCCGAAAAAGATGCATCCAGCCATTTCCTGAAAATGAGTTAGTTCAGTCGAGTTAGGCTGGTCAATCCACCAGCAGGGAACAGTTCAGGTAAAGGTCAGTGAGAGGGATTTTGTGCCTCCTGGAGATAGGTTTTCTGTTAATCCAATTAACATGTCCAGAAGACCTGAAGACAGTTATGCACTGTCCATCCATTCAACTGACCGCTATGAAACAGTGTGGGATCAGGGAGGGTCCCATAACAGACCCACTCATGCTCTATATATGTTTTTATATTTTATATAAATGTATTTAAGTATTTATTGGCCTCACTTGTAGTCATTTACAACTTCAGCACTCACCTAGGTAAGCCTTCAGAATTAAGCTCTTCTACCATCATTTGCCTTTTGAACTTTGGGAATGTGGAGACTCCAGGTATCAATTTGTTCCTACTCATCTCTTTATTGAGTTGAGCCATGTTCCTTAAGAGCTTTGGAGAATATGGCTATTCTGCAATGCAGCCTCTGACCAGCCAATGTTAGGTATACTACTTGGTAAGCAACAGAGAGTCAATCACCTGCAGATGCATTTCCAAACCCAAGCCAAGCTCAGATATCAGAGGGGTGCCCCAAACTTGGTTATAAGCAAATTTGGCAGCAAAGATGTATTTAACAATATGCACACAAAAAAGTTTGAGGGAAGGTCGACAATTTGAGCATTTATCTATTAAACCAATGATAACAAGCTGTTAATGGTTTGTTTGCTTGGATGTTTGCAAAGGCTCTCCACATTTCTGAAGTGCTACTTTATTTTTATTTTTTTTTGTATTATGCCTTTGTATTAACGAACAGTTTATTTGAATATCCATTTTGCTCTTATGCTCTTTTTTCTATTTGAGGCTTTGTCAAATGTATCCCTCTGTATTCCTTTTGGCTTTAGGTTTATGTCCTTTGCATTTGTCAGAGTTCTAGTATTGATTTATACTATGTGCCCTATTGTACTGTTTAAATTTGTATTTTGACTTGACTATTTTGCATGTTTTATGGCATTTTATTTTTTAATTATACAAAGCCTTTATGTTCAGTCATTAAGCCCTTTTACACTTAATTTATTCAAACCAGTTTCAAGTCACTATAAATGTAACTCAGCTGTTATGCACATTTTTTATGGCCCTTTCTATTGTTTTATTGTAAAACTACTTTTCTAACTTAACTATAATTGATTTGTGAATATGTGCTTTGCTTTTTTTGTATTTCCATTTATGTATGCTTTTGTCTTGTACATTCCCTTTTATTGCCTCTCTGTATTTTAAACTGTTTGTCCCTTGTATTTGTGCAGTTGTCTTGACTCCTTTATTTTGTGCTATTTGTATTATGCCACTTTTGTCTACCTTTTTATGCTTTTGCTTGTGCATTTGTTTTACTTTATCCCCCTCTTATTCCATTTTCTGTCCTATTTATGCATCAATGTGTTTTTATTCCCCTTTGTATTACACCTGTGGTGTTTTAGTCCTCTTTTATATTGACTGGCCTTCCAGCCAGTGTAACTAAGACAATGAGAGTGATCCTTGAACTTGGAAGCACATGTTTTACAATCAGCTAAAGTAACAACCTGTCACCTCCTGATCTTATTCCACTGGCTTGGTTATTAACAAATTTAAAGGCTTTGACACTGGCTTTCAGGACAACCACTGGAACAGCACCCTCTATCTCAGTACAGTTGTTCAGATGTAACACAGGGAGCATGCACTTGTACAAGTGTGCCACGTTTCTTCTCTGCAATGAAGTCACTACTGTCACAATCTCCATTCACCATGCCTCTCACCACAGCGCACTACATTTCCCATAATCCTCTCTGGCCATCACCTGCACACAATCACACCTGTTTACCATCAACCTCATCAGTTTCCTTATATAAGCAAGCGCCAAACACTCATTCATTGTCTGGTCTCATCGCTACTAGGACTGTTATATTGTCTTTGCCCAAGAACTGCTTACCGATGTTGTTTCATACAGAAGGACTTGCCCATCTACTCACCTTGGATTCTTACCTGTGTACTGCCTGTCTTCAGCCTGTCCTTCAGTCACGACAGCCAGCACCTGCAAAACATAAAGACTCTCATTCAGTTAAGTTCTATGTTATATGAATTGCCTACTCCCCTGCTTGTATCTCAGCTGTCTTGAACTGCTTATAAGTAAAGACTGTCTTTTGCATTACCGTCGCGTTATCCTCTTCTGTTATTGTGACAACTACAAACTTTGAGAACCCTAATGCTTTATTTGTACTTAAATGCTGTATAAGTAATTTGCTTTGTATAACACCATACTCATGAAATTGGTTTGACTTTTTTTGCTGCTTTTGTGTTTATACCTTCACCTCTTGTTCCCCTTCAAGACTTATTTGTATTTGTCTTAATGGACATTTGCATTTATGCATTATTTTCTTTATTCCTATTTTTTTTTTTTTTTTCTTCCATTTCAGCCTTAACTTTTCCCGTTCAGTTTTATGGTTTAATGTCTTTTATTTATCCACCTTTCATTTGTACTCCTTGCATACTTTGCGATTTTTATGGCCCTGTTCCCGTAGACTCAATAATTTTATGCCCCTTCCTATTTTTATTGTAAAGCTGTAATTGTACTGTATAATGTAACTGAATACCAGACTCAGAGACAGGATTATCCTCAAACCCAAACAGGAATTTATTGAACAGATGAAATGCACTGAAACAGGTGAGCAATAGCCAAGTCAGAGTTACTGATGACTGAATAATTAATAACTGTCTCATCCCAAGATACCTGGTAAAAGGGAAGGACTATGACTGGTGAGTGGAGGTGACTGGAGAGCACATACTACTTGGATGGTTTGAACAGACGAGTAGTGGTGAGGAAACACAGGTAGGTAATGGGAGATTGTTACTAGCAGAACACTGGAGGAATACAAGGAGAGATCCGGAGTATAACTGGGAATCGACAGATCGCTTCAGGCCAGTAGAGCAGGTTAGTAGATCAGGGATGGTTGAATGTGTGCATTAACAAGCTGTTAGAGTTGTCAGCCAAGCATGTGTCAGGGTTTACTAATGCTCTTTACATTTTAGCTCTGCTTGTTTGTATCTGTGACTTTGAAGAGAGTCAGTCTTAAATCTTGATTCTAGTTAGTGTGGATGTATGCTTTTGTGTAATATGCTGTTAAACCTGTACATGGTTCATATTTGTGCCTCTTTTTATTTAAGCCAATTCTTTTTCCCTTGCATTTTTTTTTTTATCCTCTTAATATATTCTGTTTGCTGTGACTGATCTTTTTGCAGTTTTATGTTTGTTTTGCTGTTTAAGAAACATTGTCTATTTATCCCTTTTCCTTTTTTAATTTTCTACTTTTTTTTTAATATATATATATATATAAACTCTTTGCATTTTCCCATTTTTGTATTATGCAGCTTGTCTTTGTACATTTTTGGTTTTATAGCACTGTTTATTTAAGCCATTCTGTCATAATTTAACACTTTGCATTCCCTTTTTGCTGTTTTGCCCATTTTAAGCTCTTTTGTGCCCTATTGTAGCGATGCTTTTAATGTTTTACATTTTGCACTCTCTGCCCCTTTAATTTGTTCAGTTTATTTAAGCCTTTGCCTCTTAAATGTATACTCCTAAGCCTTTGTGCACTTTTTCATGATATGTATACTTTTTTTTATTTTTTTTTTTATGCCTTTTATCTATTTGTACTTTATACAATTCCAATGTCTTCAGCATCTTTAAAGCACTAAAAATGTAACTTAACTAGGCTTTTATCTATGCCCCTTTCTATTGAAGTATTAAAGCTAGTTTGGCAACTTACAAATGGACATGTGTAATGTTCTATGTCTTTTTGGCCATGTAACCCCCCNAATCACGTCACAAACTAGTTCTCTAGTAAAATGAAGTATTTAAACATCGCTTGCACTTTAAAAAGGGTACATCTAAGCTTTTATTTGTCTCCTTTTCTCTGACTGTGCATTTGTATTATACCTTTCATTTTTCTTGCTTTACTTGCCATTTTTGGTATTGTATGGCCCTTTATCATTTTTATTGTATGAAATTAAATAAACTGACTTTTGTCTGCCTGTTATGCTATTATATACACCCTATTTTATTGTAAAGTTTTGTATGAAATTAGTTAATGGACTTTAATGTCATTATTTACACTTTATGCTCCTTTATTTTTGTCTGTACCCTTTTATTATATTTCCCGTTTATTCTATCTGTGCCCATATGCTCATTTTTATATGCTCAACCAGTAAAATGGTTCCCTAACAGTTTTATGGTGGAGAATTTGGCCATCCTTCAATGCAGTCTCAACCAATATAAGGTCTACTACTATAGAAACAGAACAGTCAGTGGAATACAGGTTAATATTCACTGCCACTTAAGCTCCGATTATATAGAGGTGCCCCACACTCTGAGAATTATGCATTTAGCAAGGTGATCATTGGTGCATTGTCAACATTAACAAGATATTTAAGTTTTCAGCCAAGCCTGTTTCAGTGTTTAAAAACGCTCTACATTTTAGCTGTGCTTGTTTGTGTCTGAGACTTTGAAGAAAAATCAGTCTTGAATCACTTGTTCCATTTGGTGTAATTTGCTCTCTAATATGCTCTTAAACCTATCTGGATAACTTGCATTTGTGCCCCTTTGAATTTAAGCCTATGCCTTTTGTTCCTTGTGTTTTTTTTTTTTTGTGTGAGAACTAGTTTCCTGTATGTTTGTTATTAGGGAACCTAGTGTGTCCACCTGCACTTTGGTGACTCACTCATTTAGTCTCTGTATATACACTCCATTTCGTTCCTTGTTTGTTTTTTACATCTGTTTAAGTTTTACCGCTATAACTCGATCCTGTTAAAGTCATCCTTGCTGCAACCACCGTGACCCAAGAACAGACCATATTGTGTCAGCTGGCTCATTTTTCATCCTTTATTGGCCCATCCTTTATTGGCCACACTTTCAGCTCAGATCCACCTTGGGCTTCCTGTTCGCCAACTCCGCCAAATCCCCTGGCCTTGCCTTTTGAGCCTTAGGTCAACAGACTCCAACTCAACCTATCGGTTCTAATGTGGCTAATCATCCCTCAAGCTCTATTGGTCTCCCTTCTCCCTTTGGGTCTGCCTTGGTCTGGCATAACCCTGGGTTTGAAACAGACTTCTGGTCCTATGCCTTTGCCTCCTCTGTCCACCCCTATGGCTCTACTGTTGTCCTTTCTTTGTCTAGCTTGGGCTGCCTAGTCCTTGTTACTACTGTGGTTTTGTGGTTCTTCCTCAGTCATCCAGTACAGCAGAGTCATCCTGGGCCTTTGGTTCTTCCTGGGTTCTCACCACCAATGTCTCCACCTGCATCCACCTGTCTATCCTCTAACTCCATTGTGGGCCTGCACCCTGGTGATCCTGTTGAGGTTTACTCCATCTTTTCTTACCATTTTCTCCGAGAATCCTTCCTGGACTGTCGCAGTTGTTTTCCCCTATCAGCGCTCCACCTCCCGATCATGCTTCTGTCCAGCTTCACATCCTCCACTAGAAAGCTCACGCATGCTCTGTTTTATTTCTCTTTGGAGACATGATCATGTTTTTTGTTGACCTAAGCATTTGTAATTGTTTTGTTTTCTTAAAAATGTTCCAGTTGGTCTTGAGAAAAAAAAATAAAAGGTTGAAATATTTTGTTCTACAGGGTTAGAACAAAAAAACCAGAGTCCGAGGGTTAGAGTCCGAGGGTTAGAGTCCGAGGGTTAGAGTCCGAGGGTTAGAGTCCGAGGGTTAGAGTCCGAGGGTTAGAGTCCGAGGGTTAGAGTCCGAGGGTTAGAGTCCGAGGGTTAGAGTCCGAGGGTTAGAGTACGAGGGTTAGAGTCCGAGGGTTAGAGTCCGAGGGTTAGAGTCCGAGGGTTAGAGTCCGAGGGTTAGAGTCCGAGGGTTAGAGTCCGAGGGTTAGAGTCCGAGGGTTAGAGCCCGAGGGTTAGAGTCCGAGGGTTAGAGTCCGAGGGTTAGAGTCCGAGGG
>RJVU01044467.1:0-11984 GCA_003731715.1 Anabarilius grahami
TATAATTGTGCATGTGACAAATAAAACTCTTGAATCTTGAATCTTGAAGTGTCACTAATTAAACTAGTATATACAGTTAATTGTCCACCTCTTGGATGTTTTTATCTCACTCGGCTGGGGATATGAGGAGAACTCTGGGTTTGGGCTAAATTCCTTGGACAGCATGCCAAATACGCTTATTATATATATTTTTTTACTCTATTCAATCATTTGTAAGTGTGAAATCATGAAAACCATTGCCTCAGGTAATCAGACAATATTTATTTATTTGTTAAAGTTTTTTTTTTTTGGCGTCTCAGCGTAAATTCAAATCTATAAATCAAAATGTATTGCATTTATGAAGAAAGTGATAGAGCCTTGGGTGCTGAACCTATCTCAATGGTGTTCAGTGTGTTTGGGTGGATTAGGATTGTTTGTGATTTGGTCTTAGTGACTTAGGAGTCCTCTTGACTACTCCTAGCATTTCCCAGATTTAGGAGCTAGTTTTAGCATTAAAATGCTTTGTGAAATACTCTTAAAGCAAAAATTTAGGACTCCTGAAACTAGGACTGACACGCCCATTATTTTTAAGAGTTTCTCCTAAATCGGCAAGTTAGGAGCTACTTTTAGCCTTAAGATGTTTTGTGAATACGGCCCCAGATGTATTCTACTCTTTCATGACTCACTTTAAACCAAAGAATAATAGTTACTTTAAAGCTGCAGTCCATAACTTTTTTTGGTTAAAAATTATCCAAAATAAATTTTTGAGCAAGTACATAACCAGCCAGTGTTCAAAACTATCTCATTATCTTAGCTCGATTCACAACAGTAAGCTTGTAATAATGTTTTATAATAAGAGCGACATGGTGGATTTCCGCGGGAAATTCGAGCATGCAGCAGTTCGTCTGTGCGTCATTACGTCACGTCCGTAAACAGAAAGGAAGGAGTCCAGGCTAGTCGGTTTTATCACGTGAGGATGCTGCTGGCAGCTGATCCATTTATAGCCTTTTCTCACAGAGCTGGAATAATTAAATTTATCATTTTGATGGCGGATTGTAATCCAGAAAGATCCAAATGACAATCATCAGTGACAACTGGAGATTCACCCGTAGTCAAAAAGCAAAAGACTTCGGACTGTGGAGTGGCTAGAGAAATTGAAATCTACAGGTAACGCTAATATACACATAGTCATAGCAATGCTGATGTTGTTAACATTAACAATTTGAGAACGAAGTATAAAACAGTAATAATAATTTGCACAGTTTAGCATGATCCAAGCTAAGCGATCGTTAGATTTAATCATCATTGTCAGTGCAATTTATTGTAGGCCTAATGCTTTTTTTCCTCAGTTGGTCAGAACAAAAGTGGCAGAAATGTTACTTACTTGTTCAGATGATATTTTCCAGTGAAAATTCTTATATTGGTCATACTTTCAAGATGTAGAATCTGTGATTCTGAAGTACAGTATCCACACCGGTGCGGTGACTGACAGCAAGCATTAGATTCATCCGCGCTGAGGAGCTGTGCCGAGGCAAAACACACGTACAGATAACTGTTCAGCATATGACTGCAATTGCAGGTTTCAAAAAAGAGATGGCGACAAAGAGGAAAAATCACGGACTGCAGCTTTAAGCACCATGATATAAAACACATTGACAGTGAAAATGCCTATTTTTCTGTTTAATCAAATAGTGTACTGTAACTCTGTGCACAATCATAACACCAGAAAGGCAAACAATGGTCATATAATGACCCCCTATCCAAAAACTAATTTTATGAAGAAAACCATCCTGTATAGAGCTATTGTCATCAGGAATAACATTCCCATTGAAGTTCGTCAGCTTTGTAATAAGCTGTCATTTAAAAGTAGTCTAAGGTGTTATGTGTTGATGTAGGTTTTTATATGTCTTGATTAATGTAATTATAAATCATATTGAGAAAGAGAGGGAGAGCAGGTTCCTGTACAGTCACTGTAGTGATAATCCTGTAATTATTCTTCTATTCATGTTTTTTTTTCTCTCTCTTTTTTAGTTTTGTTAAATGGGATTTTCCTCTTGTCTTTGAGTCAATTGTCCCAGTTGATCTTCTCATTTGGACTTCCCTCTCTAGGTAACACGTGAATACTGATTCCTTTATTAATTACACTGATATGCAACATGTAGTTTTAAATTCCACCTGCTTACACTGTTTTTCTGTGTACAAATCCAGTTGATTATAACTCAGCCAATTTCAGCTCGATGTAGAACTGCTTGTAGAATGACATGTTGACATGAATGTGAAAACTGAATTAAGTCATTAAGAGCTCCATTTAACATTCATGTTTAAGAACTTCTGAGTAATCATATGTCTTTTAGTGACATATTATTTCTATTATATATAATATTATTTTGAATGGAAAAATAATTGACTTATTCTCTTAATTTAGAATTTGTAAAGATGCCATTTGTTCAAGCACTACTGCTTCTCTGTGTACCAGTTTTACCTGTTCTTCAATCAAAGTTCATATGTAAGTACATGCTGAAATATATTATCATATCATTATTGTATTTGTGTAAGTGTGGAAAGAGTAAAACCCATAATAATATTCCTTCTGTATGTGTAAATTTGTGATTTTGAATATTGTATGACTAGAAATATGCATATATAAAAAATATATGCTTAATTTATTTGCTAAACCATGATTTAAAGTCGCCATGAAAAAGGAGTTGCTATTGAAAATGCTGTATTGTGACGTTTTTGTTGTTGAGGAAAATGTACGGTGGCCGAGAGAGCTCAACGCGCTGCAAATGAAGAAAACACATGCAAATAGAAAAAACACCAGCAAATAAAGAAAACATCTTTATCAGTTTGATAACACATGCCCTGCAAAAGTCCACAACACATACCAATAGAAAAACGCGCTGCAAATAGCACATACCAGGCCCAGCGATTTCAAGCCCTTCTGCGATGATCTGAATGATGATGATGATGATTAGGCTACTTTTAGAATTAAATTAATATATGAATTTGCCCCGCAATAATTTATAGCGCATCACGCATAACTGATGCGCTGTAATAAGATTAGATAACTCCTCATTAAAAAAAAGCAACAACTTGATACACCTATATCTCATCTCATTTTTTTAAATATGTATGGGCCACAAGAGAAATATTAAGAAATAAATTAAGGTTAAATAGTGTTATCAGAACATGTTGAAGTAGAGCTCTCTTCGCTTTTGTTTTTAGTTTCACTTTCTGCAGTGAATAATTGACTGGGATTTGAGACATAAAATCNAAATTATTAAAAATATATATTATTTATTATTAATAATTTATTAATAATATTTTTAACGCAAAATAATACCCCCCAAATCATTTGTCCTGGTGCCGGGACTGGCACAGACCACAACGAAAATGTTATAAGGGAACACATTGACATACCTGTCTGGGACCGCTAGGATTGTTCAATGTTTATACTATTGTTTTGTATTGTTTTTTCTATTTGCATGTGTTTTCGTCATTTGCAGCGCGTTGAGCCCTCTCGGCCACCGTAAAAATGGCTATATGAAAGACAACAATTGAGGGACTTGATTTTATCCATTGGTTGTTGGTTGTATTGTGAAAAGTAAGTGGTTTACAGGAAGTCAGGGAGGACCTGCTCCTCGTCCTCCCTGACTTTGCACAGGATCTGTGCAAGTAGGCTCACTGGGGGAAACACAAATTTGCGAAGGCCCCGGGGCCAGCTGGCCACTCCTGAGTGATTGCCACCCGGAACGTGCCGCGTTGCCATGCCCATCTCGGGACTCGGCCATGAAGCCAGTGTTGAAGCGGTCTCATATGAAGCAGACCGAGCGGTGTTACTGCCGCTGCGGCCGCCATATGCCCCAGGAGCCTCTGAAAGAATTTCAGTGGAACCGCTGTCCTGCCATTGAATGTATTCAGGCAGTTCAACACCGACTGAACACGTTCCTCTGTGAGGCGTGCTATCTGTTCGACCGAATCCAACTCCATACCGAGAAAAGAGATCCTCTGCACAGGGGAGAGTTTGCTCTTTTCCCAGTTGACCTGAAGACCCAACTGGCTGAGGTGTCTGAGCACCAGATCCCTGTGTTCGCACAACTGATCCCGGGACTGTGCTAGAATGAGCCAGTCATTGAGATAGTTGAGGATGCGAACACACTGCTCTCTCATGGGAACAAGGGCTCCCTCCACGTCTTTCGTGAAGACGCGGGGAGACGGGGCCAGCCCGAAGGGTAGGACTCTATACCAGTGTTAATTTCGTTGACTAAATATTTTCGTCACGAATATATTTTTGCTGACGAAAACGAAACGAAAACTAAAAAAGAAGTCACTGATGAAGACTAAAACTATGACTAAATTGATTGACATTATCGTCAACGAATAAAGGACGAGACGAAAATAGACTGTGACGAAAATCCAATCAGCAGACGGGAGAGATGCGAGGAATGAACAAAAACGGAAAACGGAACAGGCGAGACTGCATGAGAAGAGAACCAATCAGAGCCTGACTTATTGAGACGTGAAGCGAAGGTATTCAGTCTTTGACTGAGCTCGCGCAAAGACTATAGAATAACACAAGACGTGTCACTCGTATTGTTTTGAATGGGAGAAAGTGTAATGCGCAATATGGCGGAATAAGTCCCGCCTTCTAAATAAGAGCCAATCGCCGACTGGTAAAGTCATCGCGTCACTGCAACGGCCGTTAGATGTTGCTGCATAAAAGCTTTTGAATTGAAATAAAGTTGAATTTGTGTTTTATATATTTTGGTTAAGTTTGTTTCCTATTCCAGCGGTAAAAAATTGTCTAGTAAATCTGTTATTGATTTTAGTCTTATTTTAGTCGACTAAAATACCAAGCAATTTTAGTCGACTAAAATACCAAGCAATTTTAGTCGACTAAAATAAGACTAAAATTAAAACAAATCAGATGACTAAAACTTGACTAAAACTAAAAAGAATTATAGTCAAAAGACTAAGACTAAAACTAAATTAAAATTTCTTGTCAAAATTAACACTGCTCTATACTGATATGCTCGACCTTCAAACGCAAAACGCAGGAATGGCCTGTGTCGTGGAAGAATCGAGACATGGAAGTACGCGTCCTTCAGGTCGATCGCTGCAACTCGAAAATGCGTTTCTGCGTGAGCATTTTGAACGGTAGCTTGTGAAGGCTCCGATACAAAACTCGCAGGTCCAGGATCGGTCGTAACCCACCGCTCTTCTTGGGTACAATGAAGTAGGGACTGTAGAACCCTGACCTCATATCGGCTGGAGGGACCGGCTCTATCGCATTCTTCGCCAGTAGGATCGCGATCTCCTCACGCAGGATAGGTGCATCGACAACTTTCACTGAAGTGAAGAGGATGTCCCTGAACTTGGGGGGACGCCGGGCAAACTGAATCGCATAGCCGAGCCTGATGGTCCGAATGGGCCAGCGAGACGGACTGGGGGAGCACTAACCAGGCTCGCAGAGACCGTACAAGCGGAACAAGAGGGACCACAGGCGTACTCGCAGTGGGGCAGCGAGGTGGAACACAGGGACGCAGCTCGGGGGGCTCTCTCTGCGAGGCGGCCCGAAGCGGCATCACAGTGTGCTGTGTAACACTTACCTAGTTCCACAGATGGACAGAGGGAGCAGTCAAGGCTTTGGCTGCCGGCTGCTCGCTGCTGTCCGCTGGCGACAGAAGAGGGGGGTGAGAGTGGTGAGGTTTTTCTCCTCCCACTGCTCTCCAAGCCCTCTTCAGACCTGGAGATGGAGGAACTGCTCTTTTTTTTTTTTAGGAAATTTGGGTACCGCTGCCTGTTGGGCCAGTGGCGGAACAGAAACAAACCCAATAAAAGGATTTACCACCCGGCCCTCCTCCAGGGGTGGAAAGAGCAGCCCCACCCATCTCTGGGTCGCCCGTCTCAGGGGTGATTTTCTCACCAACCACTTAAACTGCTGCAGAGACGGGAGGTGTCATCTCCCCGCAACGGACACAGCAGAGCAGGCTGGGCCGGAGTTTTTTGCAGGGAACAACACTCTTGGCGACGAGCAGACTGAGGGGCGGCCCAAAAGGGAACTCAATGGTTTGTCATGGGGAGCTCCCCGGTCTGCTACTAACTGAGGAGAACTGCTGGGCTCAGTCCTCAACAGTGTCACCGAAAAGGCCACCTCGTGAGATGGGAGCGTTGAGAAAGCATTTAGCTTGACAACCTCTTGCACCTCACAAGGTAAGCCAGGGGGAGCTTCTGGACCACTGAGGTGGACATCGTCTGGCTGAGGGCCTGCGCCGTGACTTTGATCACGGTTAGTCAACAAGCGCAGCTCAACCCTGGCTCAGAACTACCCTCATGCATAAAGAGTGCCTTGGCCTCACATGCAGGGTGGGTGTGGTCTGTGTACAGCCACTCCATCCAAGAGGGCAGTGAGAGAGGAAAAACTTCAGCAGATTTTGGCTTTTTTAGCTTTCCATGTTCATGGCACCAAAAATAGCTCCATACTGCAAAGTATTCCATGCACATCCGGAACCCCCGGGAAAGCATGGCTGTAAACTCTGAATCTGAGTCAGCATAAGCACACACCATTACAGTGGGCAGCGTCACCCTCATTTCCAGAGCATAACAGCACTCTCTCCGATGCTGCAATCGACGTCTGACCCTCAGCTGGAGCTCTGAATGAAATGCTAGGTTCCCCTATGAAAAGGACCAGCAATCCAATCCAGAAACTGCACAGCTTGCAATGCACTAGAGAGGGAGGGGCCCTAGGAGGTTAGTTCCCTGAAGGAACCCCTCAACCTTATGTCACCCAAGCCATATCAGCAAAGTAGACCTCTTCTAGTGCACCAGAGAGGGCGCTACAATGGAGATTAGGCAAGGGAACCGCGCATCTAGAGCGCCGAGTGAGCGCTGGGTTGCCGTGACAACCCGCGCTGCAGTTCGACGGCACACGACACGCAGAGGAACGAGAGGTTTGCTCTCGCTGTTCTCCACAGTCTCCCAGAGTGTCGGGCAGACCCGCGGCTGTGCTTTTACACACAAGCGGCAGCTGGCCAACAACAGAGGGGACTCAAGCTTCCCGGAGAAAGAAGAGTCATGACCGGCGTGTCGACGTGATCATGTTCTCATATGAAAACATGAACCACCCACGAGCATCATTTCAGCACGCGCCCAGACATGTGAAACAATGATCGTGGCCGTCAGTGAGGACAGGAAACGACTGCATCCAGAAACACAAGTAGGATGTCATCTTTAAAAAGACGCAAGCTCTACTTGTGTAAGCCTTTTTAGGGACTTTACTCTTTTAAAAGTGCTGAAGCACGCAGGGGAACGGCCGCCGCAACACAGACAGGGATTGTGTGCAGCCTGTCGTGTGCTCTCTCTCTCTCTTTGAAGGCGCTCACTCTTACCAGCCGTAAAAATGGCTTTTCAGCGCTCGAAGCGCACCGTACCAGCCGTGAGAACAGCCTTCTGACGCTGTCAAAACAGCTATTTGCTCAATAATGGCAAACGAAACAAAAAACAGAAAAAGAGAGGACTTCGACCCCGCTGCTGTGCTGTTCGCCCGCACTCTGAAAAAAAGAGAAGTTCAACCAAAAAAGATTGACTCGTCTTCTAGCAGACACTCGCTTGCAGAGCAAGATGCAACGCACCTGCTGCTCATTATATACCCGCACTGCGAGGCGAGCAGCTGATGCATATGATTGCATGCCAATGTGCATTGGCTCGTTTTAGTTACACTCGAAGTAGATTGGCCTCTCTAGCGAGATTCCTATTCGTCGGTCTGTCCGACGTACGTGGAACGTGACCGACTGAATGGGAACTGAAAGATTCCTGAAGATCAACACACAATCATCTTCATTTAAAGTAGTGACACTAAATGATCTTACAGTGTATCTTTTTACTATGTTGATGCTGCGCTCTTTTCTATTGTGGTATTTGATCTTGAAATTAGCTGATGATGAATACAATGCAGCTCATATCAGTTGCTTTCATTGACGTAAACTCTGCTGAAATTGCATATAGTGTGGGAATTGAAGATTGTGTTTATTTTCATTTTGCAGAGACACATTTATGTGGCAAAGTGTAAATGGAGCAGTTTTAACAAAACGGACTGCTATAAATATAAGTAAAAATGCATGAATTGACCAGGTGTAAACAGGTCTTTAGTGTGTGTGTGGTTTTTTTTTTTTATAATCTAAAGAAACACTTTTTAAATGCAGTTATCACAGTTTTCCATGTTCGTGAAGCAAATATGTTTACACGGCTTTTTAAAAATTCTGGGTGCCGGTGTTTGACATGAGTTTGACCAATCAACGTATACTTACATCACCGATAGTTCCTATAGTGTTGGTTTAGACCCGACTGTGAAGTAGGAGCTAATTTATTTCCCCTAAAAGGAGTTCCTAGAACTAAAATCATTCCTAGTTCCTGCGGTGCGAACACGGCAAAATCCGGGTACTTCAGCCAATAGTTGTAGGACCTATGAAAAGGTTCCGTCAGTGTGAAAGCCACTGCAAATGATGATCTGTAACAGATGCAAACAGTTACTGAAATAAAGGAGGTTCAACAGCTGGTAAAATGAGACAAACATTTACTCCTTACAGAGTGTGATTTACGTGCTGTGATTCTGATTTTGCTCAATTGTTAACATTTTAAACAACTTTCTCTCACTAATGTCTTCTGTCACACAGGGAAGATTGATAAAACTGAGTAAGTTCAGATTTAAATGCAGCTCTTTTGTGTAAACAGTACATTCATCTGTGTATATATCAATGTTAAACCTGCAATTGTGTTTTCTAATACAGATCTACACACAATCAAAGGAACTCAGATCAAGCAGACAGCCCTCAACTCATGGTAACACAATAATTATGTGTGATATAAACTCAACTGCAGTCTAAGCTTTGACATCTTCATATAGAGTTCAGATTTGTAGTTGCCAAATAACAATGTCTTGTTTTAATCACAGAAGTCAGAGACTCATGAAATGGAGAATCTGTCTGAACCTGATTCAGCTGTTTCACAGACACCGTAATGAGACACAGTCTCTTCCACATTTCTCCTGCACTTTTATGCTCTCTGTCTGCAGTAGATGAGCTCCTCTGGAGTAAAAACCAACTAACTGAGACTGAAGACTTCAAAAATGTCTGTCTTCTGCTGCAAATTACTTGAATAATTTTATATTGTTATTGAATCATTTCAAAAGTGGCAGTATTAAGTTGTGGCAGTATTAAGTTTCTTATAAACAAACTAAACATGTCAGTCAGATTTCGTTACAGCTCTTATGTAAATGTGGCGTATTTAAAAATGGTGAATATTCATCTTTGAGTATTTATTAGTTAAATATGAAATAGTTGAACATGTTTAGTAAATGTTTTTGTGTCTATTGCATCTGTACTGTACTGCACTGTAAAAAAAAAAATCCCCGTGAAATTTACGGCAAAAAAAAATGGCAGCTGTGGTTGCCAGAAAAAAATAAGGTAAAAAATAAAAATTGTTACCAACCTACCAACCTAATTTACCAACCTAATGAAGTACTAATATCTGTTTTGTACTTTTGTAATACACTGACAACCATCAATAACACAGTGGTGATGAGAGTCACATGATCAGGGGCGCCGCTAAGGGGGGAGAAGTTAGGACTATTCTTAGGGCCCACGCACTTTTGGGGCCCCCAGTGATCGGTTTTATTAGTAGTAACAGTCAGTGCTCGAAGTGCGCACTAGTACGCAGTACCCCGGCACTTCTCACATGTTGCCGGTACTCTGAACGCCAACACCGAAACGTAGAATCATCAGGCTATTAATTTATTGTATACATCGCATGTTCTGAGCTTGACTGACTGAAGCCCAATTGTTTGATTTTGGATGAGTGGTGCTCGAATCACTGTAGGCGCGTTCAACGGCCCGCTCAAAATGTGCCACCCACTTGAATTCTATTAACGATAGTAAAACGCTACGGAGAAAGTCGAACACGATCTAAAACAGCCTCTAAAATGACTGATGAAAAGAGGGGAAAACATCATCCTGCAAGCTTTTTAAACACATGAAAACCACATTTACTAGAATTTATCACGTTCTATTGTATTTATTGTGGCAAATTTTAACTAGTTGTACAATTTATAATAGATATTCTGTTAAGGGAATAGATTTTTCACTAAAGATTTATATGACAGCTGTGGCATGTTGTAGCTGTAGTTTCTAAACTGTGTTGCTAGTTTTCATAACAAATGCTATAAAAAGAAAGAAAGAAAAAATGGTCTTACCTGTAATTGTATCCTTATTGTAACAAATGCTATAGTTAACAATTACAAGAACTGTTATTTTAAGGCAGAGTACAAGAAAGAGCTTTAAAATATGGACCTTCTTGAATTTTTGACTAAACAATTGGTTTTGTTTAAGAATGTATGAATATGAATATTTGATTACTGTACTGTATTTTTCTATTACATTTACATCATCTAGCTACAGCCATGGTAGGTCTCTGCATACTGATATCTAGAGGTCAAAAGCAATAGCAATAGTAATCATTAAATTGCAGACAAAGATTTTGGATAGCTAGGTTGACTTATATGTTTGGTGCGGAATGGGTGCGGTATAGGGGCCCAAATCTCTTATTCTTTCAGAGGGCCCAAAATTGCTAGCGGTGTCCCTGCACATGATGAATCAAAGCTCATCACAGGCAGCTTTTTAAGCTGAGAAGGACAATACTAATATATAGAAGGTACACACAGTGTCATTCACACAAACAATAAACACCATCATGGTAACACACAAATAAAAAAAAAAAAAAAATGCTATAAACTTTAATTTAACAACATTAGTAACATAAAACCCTAATGTACATAACTGATTAAGAAAAAATTAAGAAATGAAAATAAATCAAATCTGTCACACAGGAAATTGTGGGAATGTCAATTTACGTTTTTTCACCGTAAATTATACAATTACATGTTATTTTTCACTTCTAAAAACTGTAAAATCACGGCCATTTTTTACTGTGTAGGCATCCTGTTTTATGAACATGCTGTTACTTTTTACATTCGATGATTTAGAGTTCTTTTTAGCCAACTGAAAATGGATCTGCTTATGTTTGTGTTTGTGTCTTTTATTTTTATATTGTCTCAGGGTATGTTTCAATAGTGGTATTACATTTCTGCCAAATGCATAAATGTAAATGTAAATGTAAATGGTAAAGTTGCAGAATTGGCTCTGAAAAATGTACATCTATGCAATTATATTTGTTTAAAACAAACCCGTTTGTAAAGTGTCTGAATTGTTAGTTCATGTGTGTGAGTGCATTTCAGTAGTAATAATTGTTACGAGAATGCTTGCTATAAACGTCTTCAAGCTTATTAGATAAGAAATTTTTGCTTTAGAAGTGTTCAGTTCTTCATAGATATACCAGTTTTTCAGTAGACTATTTCTTTTATTTTGCTGGTTTCTGCTCATTTAGAAGATTGTCTTTTAGTTTCATCACATTGATCTGTTTCCATCTAATAATAATATACAGTCATGACATAATGTTAGCTATGAGCACCAATGGAAAAACACTTGAACCACCATCACCCCTGCTCTCCGCAGTGAAACCAGTTCAAATAAAAGTTGTTCCCTTTCGTGGGAACTATAGACGCTACGTCGTTGACGTGATGGGAATCCTCTGTATTTTGTGTTCGTGAAGCACCACTGTATCCAACCAATGAGAGAGAGAACGTGACGTCATCGGCGGGCGACGTCGCGGACTATAAAGCACGCCCAAAAACAGAGAACGCTAGCTTCTGTTGTCTTCAGTAAGCGCTACATGTATCTTGTCTGTTCTATTTATTGTTGTATTGTCTGAAAGCAAAATGACGGAACGAAAAAATTTCACGAAGTGTGTGCCTCCCTGTCCGCGATTCATTGTGGCAGGGGACACACATGAAATGTGTGTGAAGTGTCTGGGGATTGAGCACGCACAGGCAGCTCTCGAGAAGAGAGGGGCTGTCTGTGTGCACTGTGAGATGCTCACTCTCAGGGCACTTCGCT
>RJVU01044516.1:0-11644 GCA_003731715.1 Anabarilius grahami
GTTAATTGACTGCATTCTGTGTGAAAACGACATGAATTGAGTTAATGGTTTGGTCACAGCAGACGGATGTTCTGCTAAATGTGTTTAGAGTTTTGAAAATGTGACTACAGAATGGACAAAAGTATGTTAGCAATTGAAAAAAACTTTAATGGTAATTGCTGATATCAAATTATTGGTACTATACCGCCTCTCTCTGGAAGAAATGTGATGTTTGTTAGTATTCACTGACTGATAAAAACAAAACTGATTCAAATCCAAATGTGATTTGTATATTGTGTATATTGAAATATAAAATCTTAGCAGAATATTTTCATTTGCTAACATACTTTTGTCCAATCTGTAGTCAAATTTTCAAAACTCTAAACACATTTAGCACAGTATCCGTCTGTTGTGACCATACCATTAACACAATTCATGTCGTTTTTACACAAATGTCAATTAACACGTTTCTAAAATTTTATTTTCATACAGTTTTACCATACCAAAATCATGGATCTTTCTGATCTTATTTACAAATGCTTAAACACAGCAAGTCAGAAATGAAGACCTGGTGTTCCAATCTTTAAATAATAATAATAAATTTTATTTTAAGGCGGCTTTCAAAACACTCAAGGACACCGTACAGTTGAATGATAATCATAAAACAAATCAAGACACAATACAACAAAACATAACAACAGCTATTTAACACACAATATTTAAAATTGATCAGAGAAAGCTTTAAATAGGTAAGTTTGTGATTTAAAAGTAGCCAGACAATCACTTTCTTATAAAGATTGTGGAAGAGAATTCCAGAGACGAGGAGCAGCACAGCTGAACGCCCTGGACCCTATAGTGACTAAACGAACAGAGGGTAGCCTACAACAAGAGAAACAGATAAAGAAGATCAAAGTGTACGCTTCGGGGTGTAGATATGAAGCAATTCGGAGAGATGTGATGGTGCAAGATTGTGAAGAGTTTTGAAAGTGAGAAGCAGAATCTTGTACTCTACCAGATATTTAACAGGAAGCCAATGTAGATGATAGAGGACAGGAGAGATATGCTCAATGGAAGAGGTTCTAGTAATTATACAGGCAGCTGAGTTATGGACCAACTGAAGTTTATGAAGGAGTTTGTGAGGTAACCCAAATAGAAGAGAATTGCAATAATCAATGCGTGAAGTGACTAGAGCGTGTACAAGAATGGCTGTGGAATTGGCTGTGATGTTCCGTAGGTGGAAATATGCAGACCAAGTAATATTGTACATCAAGGACGACACCCAGACTCTTAACCTGGGAAGATGGAGAGATTATAGAATTATCAATGGAAAATGAAAAGCTATTGGATTTTGACAAATTGGATTTAGTGCCAACAAGAAGAACTTCTGTTTTATTAGAAAACGAGGATCACTTCTAAACAATCTGAGAGAGAGGAAGACAGAAGAGTAGAATTTGGCTTGGATGATAAGTAGAGCTGGGTGTCGTCCGCATAGCAATGAAAACTAATGCCATATTTCCTGAAAACATAACCAAGGGGTAATAAGTATAAATGATAAATAAAAGAGGGCCCAGAACAGAGCCTTGAGGAACACCAGTGGTAACAGATGAAGAGTATGACCTGAAATTTTTAAGCTGTACAAATTGAGTGTGTCCGGAAAGATAAGATATGAATCAGGTGAGAGGAACACCAGTGATACCTATAGAGAGTAATCTATCTAAAAGAACTTGATCGGAAATAGCATCAAAGGCCGCACACTTAAATCATGTATGGTTAAGAGTCCAGAATCAGCTGCCATTAGCAGATCATTAACTACTTTTACCATGGCAGTCTCTGTACTATGCAATGGCCTGAGATGCAACAACCTTTTCCAAGATTTTTGAAAGAAAAGGATTGGAAATTGGGCGAAAGTTGGAAAAGTTATTAGGATCAGCACCTGGTTTCTTGAGTCTTGGAGTTATAACAGCAACTTTAAAAGATGAAGGAACAACCTCAGAAGTTAGAGAAGAATGTATAATATCAGTTACTAGCAGATAAAGTGGATAAGCAGGCTTTAACCAAGTGAGTAGGGAGTGGATCTAACTGACAGGTGGAAGACTTAGTATAAAACCTCTACTTTTGCAACAACAGCAGCTCAAAAGTATTGAAAAAATATATAAAACAAATACAATTGATAAGCATTTTTAATTAGCAGATCACTGAAATATTGAGAAATAGCAGATTCCAATCTCAGTTGGAGGCATAGTCAGGTGTTGAAGTTATTTTTATTACATGGACATACAGTAAAATATGGACTGTTTGAATCGGATTTGTTCAGTGTGGATGAAGAACAACACAGAGGAGCAGAGAGAAAAATAATGCCTGAGAAAAGGAGAGGAGGAAGAATGTGTGCTGGATTGTGCATCTCTATGGTTTTTTTCTCTTACACATGTGGAACCTATGAAAGCTTATGTCTACCATGAATAGAAAATAAGTATGTGTTGAAAAAGGTTTTTTAGCATTTTGAAATGTAGAGTTTTTATTTATTTAACAAAATATGGTTTTGGGCAGCAAATTAACAATGGCTGATTGTGTGCTATATGTGTGTTGCTGTGTTGAGAGTTTAGAAAAAGTACTCTTAAGTATTGGTACACGCTTGTTAGCAATTGTAAAAAAAAGAAAAAGAAAAAGAAAAAAAAACTGTAAATAATAATTATTTCAAACACAACTAATTACAATTTCAGCTGAAAGCCAACCCAGGTGTCCTATTTTTAGTTTCTCTTACAGAAGTCATTTTTTTTCAGTTATCTTTTAGTAAATCTTCATAATGATTTTGTTTGGAAACATGGATCAAGGAAGACCAAGAAGAAGATGGTACATACGTCATTGTTGATGCTTTTTGTTTGTTTGTTTTTGTAATTATTGCTTCAGGAATTATTGTTTTTTTATTTCAACTTTATATTTTTCACAAGGAAATTACTATAGCCTAGTAAATATATATAAAAAAGAATTGCTGCATTTCTCATTGATTATTTATGCTGTAATACAGTCAGTACCGTAAAAATATATTTTTCTATGAAATACTGATTTATGTGAAAAATCCTTCAAACTTCGAAGATCAAAGTTCATCATTTATTTAATGCTCCCTGTTGTGAATGTTTTTAGGTCAGTGTGTTATGAATGTAATGTGTGTTTTTTGAATGTGAATTGTTCCCAGTGTTATGATGGAACAAGCTTATTTTGAGACATATGAAGTGTTTTGTTGTTCTGAGTTTTGGAGGTGAGATTAAACTGTTTGGTTGGTATCACTTACAATCGGCCCAACGGGGGTTTCCCACCAGGCAGGGAAGGTTTCTTGCGCATTCGGTCTTTTCAATGTGGCAAAGTATTTTAATTCCAAGTAAACTTTTATCTGACTCCATTTTATTATGACCTCTAATTTAGTTTAGAATGTCTACTGATTATTGGTCATTTGTATTATAATTTAGCCATACATTTGATTATTCTATTTAACTCTTTACTCTTGTTGTACTCGTTCATTCGGATTCCTATAACGCTTTGAGTCTCGCACCGGCTTGGCATACGATCTCATACGTACAATCTCGTCAGTCTTGGTCATTAGACAGAGGCGATGAATAATATTCTAGAGGCCGTACCTACACTTTGCTCATTCTAGAATATGTTTATTTAGTCCCCATAGATCTGAACACACCGAATTAAGGTAAGATTACTTTTAACTAGGGGCCAAGACCATTACCATACAATCAGGCTGACCAATTTAGCTTCCTCTAGTGGTAACTTTACATAATCACGCAGTGGTTTACCCACAGACACTTAGTTAGAATAATCTCACCATAACCAGAGGTTGAGGCCCACCCTGTTTAGATTGATCTAGCAACACTTTGTTGCTCTAAAAGGAAAAATACCATTATTAGCCTACACAGTCTAAGTATACTTAACTAATGCCAATGTGCTAGTCGGAGCTCTAAAATATCAGTTGGTGTGCCCCACTGCTCCACCTAAGCTGTACTTTAGTCCGTTACTAACCTGAGCATAGATTTGTGGGGTTATGGACTTAACATAATCTACTAGAGCCAATCATTTCAGAGTAAGTCAGAATAAAGTCAAATGTAACAATTTATTAGTCAGGTAAACGTATCATGCCAATTACATAATCATCTCAAAGATGATCAATACAAACATCAAATGCTCAGAAACTGAGTAAAAGATGAATACATGACATTAGCAGCTCATCTGCACAGGATCGAGCCCCGAGCCCCGAGCCTCCTGCAACATCTCTTTAAATACCCAGACCAAGACAGAAACTTCTTTCAAATGGAAACATGAATTCTCAATGGGAGTTTGCATTGATCAGGGTCCTAGACTGAGTAGTTTACACCTTTTGGGGACAGAAGGCCATTTGCATGAAAGACCCTGTGAAGGTGGACACACCCATTACAGAGAGCAAAATATCTCTAAAATCTTAAAACCTTTATTACCTTCTTGTTTACTTCTATGGGAATGAGACCTTTGTACCAGTCGCACTGAGACGTTTCAAATGATACCAAACATGTATAATGTTGTATGATAACGGTTCACATTAAACCATATAGATTTTGGGTGAATTTCAGGTAATCTCTGCATGTAGAGAGAAGAGCTGGGGAAAGAGGGGGTGAAGGAAAGGAAATGTAGATTAAGGCAATACTGAGGTGTGATCGACTCAGCGTGATTGCGTCTTGGATGGGGATGCTAATTTGCAAGAGAGAGATCAAATGTTAATGTCCTTTGTTTTCTCAAAGAGGAGCCCTTTCTCGGTCCAGACAGTCCGGCATTAGTCTTACAATCAGACTGTATGAAGAGATTAGAAAAATGTGGCTTCAGTATTGAACAATGCTTGTTAGCAATTGAAAAAAACTGTAATAATCAACCCAACTAAAAAAAAAAAAAAATTGATTAATCACCATTATTGATTAATTGTAGCTATACAATAGTCAGATATAATAAAATTAAAGAGAACAGATGAAAAAATGAAAACTCTTATGCAATTGCATTATGAAAGACAGTTACTTTACAGTTTTTTTTTTTAATTTAATTGCTTTGGTGCAATTTTCACAAGCAACTGGTAAATTTTCTAAACTCTTAGTACTTATATCACAACAGATCATCAAAAGTGCACTTTTTACAAAAGTTTCAGCATATTTTCAATTGTGTTACAATGCACAAAATCACAAAGTATCCTTTTCACTACACAAAATAAGTGTTTCAAATGTTTCATTCACAGGAAATGCCTTTCATAATGCTATTACTATCAAACTTTTGATTTGCATCTCTTCTCGTTCAGTTTAATACATTTGTCTATTATTTAATCCAACTGGACTTAATGATTAATCAGTAGGTCATTTGGTACACCTATAGATTTCTATAGATATTGATTCTATAGGCATAGTTTCTATAGAACTTGTTTGCATTTTTCAATATGGATAACAAAATTTAATGAATTATTTTTACATTATAAGCAATTTATCTTAGATGATGACCACAATTGTCAAAGTGAGTGTGTGCGGTCATGGTAAACCCTGCGTTGTGAACCAAATGTCCCCACTCTAAAATTACTGGTATGACCATCCTTTTGGTTTGGACATTTGGATCACAAAGCAGGGTTTTTTTTTGTTTGTTTTTTGGTCCCCATGTGGAAAACAGCTTATAAATCATATGAAATTATATTTTTATAAAATGTAAAAATGCAGAATGTTTTCTGTGATGGGTAGGTTTAGAGTTAGGGGATATAATATATAGTTGGGGGGTTGGGGGGGGCAGAGCAGGATAGAGTGACTGTATAACATCAGACTGATTAGAGGCATCACCATGTTATAGAGAGACTGCCACATTATTGTAACACCTTTCATCTGTAAAGATCAACTACAGAATCAATTCAGTCATATGGTACAGTGAGAACATTTACTGTATTGCCAGAAACCTCATGACTGTCATACTTCACACCTTTTGATAACACACTGAATAGATATTACAAACATTATGGATTTTATGTCAATTATGTAATTTAGGTAATGTAAGTGTATTTTATAATGTGGCATCTGTATCCTGTGTAACTAATTATTTCAGCATCAAGGTGATTTGAAACATGTATCTTGCATTGTTTGCTGTTGAATTAACTGAAAAGTTAAAACTACTTGTAGTAAGTTTCACAGTTCGTAGGGAAGGAAGAGGACAGGGTCGGCTTTGACTGCTGACTGAGCTTTTATTTAAATGAGAAATGTCCAACAAAACGTCTGTGCAACGCACAACAACAAAATATACAATCCACAAAGGGCTTCACTCCAGTATCAGCATATATAATCCACAATAGGGCTTCACTCCAGCATTGTTGTCACAACCAGCGTTCCTCAGTCAGCAGTCCCTCTCTCTCTCAGACACTCCTGCTTCTCCTGGCGTTTTGTCCTGTCTCGCGCCAATTACTGGAATGAGAAACAGGTGTTCGTGATTTACGTTTAACCCACTCACTCACCATGCATCTCCTGACTCTCCCGCTGCAGACTCCGCTGAACCACGCCCCCCTCGCCACATACCCCCACCGCCCGACTCAGGCCGGGTGCCATCTGAGCACCCGGCCTGTGGACCACCTTGAACTTAAAGGGCTGTAAAGCCAGATACCAACGGGTGATCCGCGCATTGGTATCCTTCATGCGGTGGAGCCACTGCAGAGGAGCGTGGTCCGAACAGAGGGTGAATTCCCGTCCCAGGAGATAATAGCGGAGGGTGAGGACGGCCCACCTGACGGCCAAACACTCCTTCTCCACGGTGCTGTACTTAGCTTCTCTCTTAGAGAGCTTACGGCTAATGTACAGCACCGGCCGTTCCTCCCCCTCTATCTCCTGGGACAGGACAGCACCCAGCCCCCTGTCCGACGCATCAGTCTGCAACATAAAGGGGAGAGAAAAATCAGGAGAGTGAAGCAATGGCCCACCACATAGAGCAGCCTTCACCTGGGTAAAGGCCTGCTGGCACTGCTCCGTCCACTGGACCGTATCTGGTGCCTCTTTTTTAGTTAGATCAGTCAACGAGCTGGTGAGGTCCGAATAATTAGGTACAAACCTTCGATAATATCCCGCCAGCCCGAGGAACTGTCTAACCTCCTTTTTGGTCTTGGGGCACGGACAGGTCGCAATCGCTGCCGTCTTATCAATTTGGGGACGCACCTGTCCATGTCCCAAGTGGAAGCCCAGATACCCTACTTCCACGCGCCCAATCGCACACTTCTTCGGGTTGGCCGTGAGCCCGGCCCCCCTCAGCGATCTCTGGACGGCCCTCAAATGCTGCATATGCCGCTGCCAGTCATTACTGAAGATAATATCATCCAGATAGGCAGCAGCATATGCACCATGGGGCCGCAGAATTTTATCCATGAGCCGCTGAAAGGTGGCCGGTGCCCCGAACGGAAGAGTAACAAATTGGTGTAATCCGAACGGCGTTGTGAAAGCGGTCTTTTCTTTGGATAATGGCGACAAGGGGATCTGCCAATATCCCTTTGTTAAGTCCAGTGTCGAATAAAATCGAGCCGGTCAAGCAACTCGTCCACCCGTGGCATTGGATACGCGTCGAATTTCGACACAGCGTTCACCTTGCGGTAATCCACACAGAACCGTACTGAGCCGTCTGTTTTGGGAACCAAAACTATCGGGCTGGCCCAGTTACTGCTGGACTCTTCTATTACCCCCATTTCAAGCATCGCTCCTAATTCTGCCTGAACTACTTTTTTCTTGTGTTCAGGCAGCCTATACGGCCGGCTGCGAATCACCACGCCCGGCTCTGTCTCGATGTGGTGCTGAATGAGGTCTGTACGACCCGGTAGGGGAGAAAACACGTCAGCAAACTCTGTTTGTAATGGTCAAATCAGTGAGCTGGGAGGGCGAGAGGTGATCTCCCCCTGGGGCCAGAGCGAGGAATTGTTTTTTATATTCGCCTCCGGCCCGAGATCATCCTCTCCGCTAATCACCGTCGCCAGCATCACTGATTCTGCCTCATTCCATTTTTTTAGGAGATTGAGGTGGTAAATTTGACGTGCTCCTCTCCTATCCGATCGTATCACCTCATAATTGAGCTCACCAATTTGCCGTGTAACCTCAAATGGTCCTTGCCACTTTGCAAGTAATTTTGAGCTTGAAGTGGGGAGCAATACAAGCACTTTATCTCCAGGTGAAAATTTGCGCAGATTAGTTCCCCTGTCATACAACCGGCTCTGTCTGTCCTGGGCTTGTAACAAATTCTCCATCGATAGCCGCCCCAAAGTGTAAAGTTTTGTTCTCAAGTCCAGCACATACTGAATTTCATTTTTAGATTGAGATGGTCCGTCCTCCCAAGTCTCTCTCAGGACATCCAGCACCCCGCGGGGGTGGCGTCCAAAGAGAAGCTCGAAGGGGGAAAACCCCGTGGAGGCTTGCGGGACCTCTCGCACGGCGAATAACAGGGGTTCTAACCATTTATCCCAATTTTTGGCATCTTCCTGAACGAATTTACGAATCATGGATTTAAGCGTGCGATTAAAACGTTCGACCAGCCCGTCCGTTTGTGGGTGAAAGACGCTGGTACGAATCGATTTAATGCCCACTAATTCGTAAAGTTCGCGTAACGTGCGTGACAAACGCCGTGCCTTGATCAGTGAGGATTTCTTTCGGAATCCCCACTCGGGAGATTAGACTGAACAGTGCGTCTGCAACACTCTTAGCGGAAATGTTGCGGAGAGCCACTGCTTCGGGGTATTGCGTTGCATAATCCACAATGACTAATGCAAAGCGATGCCCTCTTGCTGATCGCTCTAATGGCCCGATGAGGTCCATACCAATTCTTTCGAAGGGGACCTGCATTAATGGGAGAGGGCGCAAAGCCGCTTTTGGAGCGGCCGGTGGATTCACCAACTGACATTCACGACAAGACGCGCACCACCTGCGCACGTTCTCGTGAATGCCCGGCCAAAAGAATCGGGTCATGAGGCGATTTAGTGTTGCCGTTTGTCCTAAATGTCCAGCCATAGGATTAGAATGAGCCGCTTGGAAAAGCATTTCCCTGCGGCTCTTTGGAACTAACAACTGGGTTGTATCTTCCTTTGTCTGAGTGTCTTGGGTCACTCGATACAACCTATCTTTTATGATCTCAAAATATGGATAAGTCAGTGGGCGTCCAGGCTGGAGAGGCTGACCGTCGATAGTTCCCCTGAGGCAGTACTCATTGGTCCCTGGTCAGACTCTCCCACCTGCACACGCACATCCTTACCCAGCGAATTTTTACTCCAAGAGGCATCCGAGCATAAGCAACCCAATAATTTATTAAACGCTGGCCAATTCGTCCCCAGAATTATCGGATGCCGGAGGTGTGGGTTAACTGCCACCTCAACACTATGTTTTTGACCCCTGAATTGAATAACGACTGGCACAATAGGATATTTCACCACGTCCCCGTGCACACACCGCACCCTAACCATGTGGCTTGTATCCAATGCCCTGGACGAAATCAGGCTATGATGAACCGAGGTTTGGTTACATCCCGAGTCCACCAAAGCCTGATAGGTACCCCCCTTGATACTCACAGGTATTTGGTACCCGCCAGCCTGACCAGGGGCGGCCTGCGGGTCGTCCGGGACCCAGATCAACGTCCCGACCTCCATAACTGGACACCTATCCACGAAGTGCTCCGGGTCCCCGCAACGCCAGCAGGCCGGCCCAGACCTGCCCGCCGCTCTCGTGGCAGAGAGTGGGTTAAAGGATTGGCGCGGAGAGAGGGGAGAAACAGGAGTGTGGTCGGGACGCGAGGAGGGCCGGGCGGACGAGACCTGGGGAGAGGGACAGGCTTGGAGAGAGAGGAGGATGGGGAAAGAGAAGGAGAGAGAGCTAGATGGAAGGGGTTCGCCGACCCCTGGGCACGCCACCATGTGGTTCTCCGCTAGATGGATGGCCGACTCCAGCGACGTGGGACGGTGGCACTGGACCCATTCAGCCGTTCTTCTTGGCAGGCGTGTTATGAACTGTTCCAGCACCACCCGATCGATGATTTGCTCCACGTCGCTTCCGTCGGCCAGGAGCCATTTGCGGCAGGAGTCCCGGAGCTGTTGGGCCATCACGAACGGCCGGCCGGACTCGCCCAACTCCAGTGACCGGAACCGTTGTCGATGCTGTTCTGGGGTCCGGCCGATCCGCTGAAGGATGGCCCTCTTCAGGTCATCGAAGACCAGGTGGTTCTGTACAGGAAGCTGCTGCACTGCCACCTGCGACTCACCCGAGAGCAGTGGGATGAGTCGCATGGGCCACTGTTCCCGGGGCCAACCTGAAACCTCCGCGGACTTCTCGAAGAGGTCCAGGAAGGCCTCCGGGTCATCCTGTGGGCCCATTTTATTGAGGGGAAGATGGGTGGGCGCAGCCAGCTGTCCGGTGGTCTCTGTACGAACCTCCCAGTCGATCCAGCTCCGGAACCTCTCGCGGTCTTCCTGCTGGACCTGAAGAATGGCCTGGAAGCGGTGCTCCTGATCCGTACGAAGGTCCAGCAGGGCTTGATGTTGGTCTTGATGCAAGACCGCGAGGGATGAGATGATGTCCGCAAATGGCGTGGCAGAGGGCATTTGCATGGCGGCGGCTCCCTTCTTCCTTCCCGGGTTTCGGCACCAGTAGTAAGTTTCACAGTTCGTATAGGAAGGAAGAGGACAGGGTCGGCTTTGACTGCTGACTGAACTTTTATTTAAATGAGAAATGTCCAACAAAAAGTCTGTGCAACACACAACAACAAAATATAAAATCCACAAAGGGCTTCACTCCAGTATCAGCATATATAATCCACAATGGGGCTTCACTCCAGCATTGTTGTCACAACCAGCGTTCCTCAGTCAGCAGTCCCTCTCTCTCTCAGACACTCCTGTTTCTCCTGGCGTTTTATCCTATCTCCGCGCCAATTACTGGAATGAGAAACAGGTGTTCGTGATTTACGTTTAACCCACTTACTCACCATGCGTCTCCTGACTCTCCCACTGCAGACTCCGCTGAACCACGCCCCCCTCGCCACACTACTAAACTGAAAGCAGATCATACTGTTTCTGTGATTAAACCAAATGTTCTCTTTACATATCACAACAATCTTGTGTTTTGAAACAATGATTATGTAGAATGAAAATGTGTACAACTAGAATGAAAGCATGAGATCAAGTTTTGAAAGATTGATTGGCTGTGTTAGAAGTGTGATCAGTTTGGAGTTTTGTACTAAGAATTTTGAAAATGTACACCTTGTGAAAATAGTATTAAAGCAAATAAAGGTGTGGTGAAAAGTGTGCTCGTGTAGGCCCATTGCACTATAGTCAGTTGACAGTATGCTTAAAATTGTAGAAAAACTGAATTTTTGATTAGACTATCTGTTTGGAGATTACAGTTTTTTACAATCGCTATGACAGTTTTTTCAATACATTTAACAAGTTTCCTAAACTCTTAACACGGTTAGCACAACATCCGTCTTTGTAGGCTATACAATTAACACATTTCTTGTTGCTTTGATACAAAATGCATACAGTTAACACCAATTTAAAATGCTTGAACTTCTTTTACACACAAGCTCAACCAAGACCAAAACAATGTAATTTTACAGTCAAATTTACAAATGCTTTCACACTGTATGTCAGAACAGATAACATCATGTT
>RJVU01044516.1:14988-27510 GCA_003731715.1 Anabarilius grahami
GTATATCGTGGACTAAGTTACACATGCTGCAAGTTGACCTGTATGACAATTGCGAATGTAATTTAGTTACTCTAACAATATTTTCTGATGGAACTGAAAACAACCCTGTGATAGCCATTGGTGATATTGAATTGGTCCCGCGTTATAATTGCTGTGGCAAATGTTTTGGTTATTTGTTAGCCTACTTATGACAAAACTTAGTACTTGTAAATCGATTTTTTTTTTTTTCGTATTGAAAAATAAGGAATTCTTATTTTGTTGTTTTTTTTTGTTNCAGTTGCACTGCGTTATTGAAAAAGGCTTCAGTAACGGGGAAAAAGGGAGACTTTTCCCCATACGCAGTACGAAGTGGAGTATCGAAAGGGAACTGTCGAGGAACATGGGTGAGTCGACTGCGTATTTCTAATGTTCTCCACTTATGCTGATTGGGTAGACATGTTGATTACTGATTGCTAACAGCTGTTTGGAATGACGTGATGATTGAAAGGATCATTTGAAAGTGCTCCTCCCGAATTTTGTTAATAAAACATCATATGTAGGTCCACATTGCTTTTATTATGTTTTGCAGCGTGCCAGGTCAGTTTCTTGTAGGCCTAGTCAAATTTCTAGTGATGGCGAAATGAAGCTTTGTGAAGCACCGAGGCTTTCCCCTCAAGTGAATCGTAAAAAGGTTCATTACTCGAAGCTTTTCAACACGGTGCACACTAACGACATCTTGTGGTCAAAAGGTGGAAAAACTGCCTTTGCGTCCCAGTCGACGCAGCTATTTTTGGACTGTTTTATGTAATAAATCAGTTTGTGCTATGAAAAGCGTATAAAACAATGTAAATTATTATTATACATAAAAAAAACTCTTTTACGTGTCATTTCACTTACACAATTTGAATAAATGAGTCTGAATAAAATTTGGGGGGAGAAATAGGCAAGCTTTGGCATATATTATCAAAATAAATGATTGTCATAGAATGAAGTATGAACTGGGAATAAATACAAACTGAACACATGTAAATATTTATTCGTATTATGGCATATTCTTTTGCTAAAAAGCAAATGACACTTCACATCTGCGCAAGGGTTCACGTTATGTGAATCAGAATACGAAGCAGTCACGTGGCTGTGTGCGAAAACGAAGCTTCGGACGTCACCGATCACGTGGTTATGGCAAAACGAATCAAGCTCCGATACAGTGCTTCACTGTGAGATGTTTCGTTTTTTTGATACAAGCTTCGAAGCCTCGGTGTCAAACGTCACATCACTACAAATTTCTGCAGCTCATAAAAACAAAGTCATTTAAGCCTTGTTCAGACTCAGTCCAAATCGGATTATTTGTGTATTCGATTGGAATCTGATCTAAAATTATTAACGTCCACACTGTGTATCGCTACTACTCAGATTCGATTTATGTGTCCATGGCGCTTTTGCATTTTCCGGAATATCTGCATTGGTTTCTATGGCAATGACGTTGCGTTGGTAGGTAAACACCAAAAACAACAACCGCAACATGGAGAGGTTTGCAATTCAGACGTTGTCTTATTTACATCAAAAATATTTTCTCAGGTGACTGGTATCGCACACTTTGCCTGTGGTTTGACAACAGTATAATAGCATTCTGTAAATTATCCTGCAAATACATTTATCAGATTTCTCATTAAAGCCATAAAAGATTTAACTCTTGACATAAAATACATCACTTGCACTGCTCCACTTTTTTCAATATAACCCTCATACAATTATTGTAGGCCTAAACCTGAAGACATATGCTCACAGTGTGGCTGAACTTAACCCACAAAGGAGCAGTATAAAAAGAGGTAGGCTACAGTATGCTAAAAAGGTTTATCTTAACCTGATCCGAACACATAACCAACATATTTTGGGCATATAACATGACGTTGCCTGTACATATCCTCATCACCACACATTTCATTAATGATATGTCCAAAGTTTTGGTGCATATAACATTAGTGAGTGGCAGTGTTAGCTCAGACTCGGCCTGCTGTATTAAAACTAAATATTGTTAGGTTGTTGCAGCTGAACTGACTAAAGGTTTAATATTCTTGTCTGCAAACAGAAACTTCTGAAATGACTTAGTCCAATATACAAACCTTTCTCATCACACCTAATGTGTTTCATCTAGACATGCTTTTCATTTAAATAACTGCATTCTGAAATATAGAGACACAGGTTTATTATTTTTATTTGCTTTAACTCAATTTAATACACCAACTATCACTTAATTCAATTTATTTGCACTGGTTTTATTGTTATATGTTTGTATTAAATGTAGGCTATGTTTGTGAAGTATCTAAATTACACGTGTAAAACAGGATAGCCAAACATAATGAGCTGTTACAATATATTTCATTTATCACATTTCATTTATAATATAATTAAATGACCATATATGTGCACATTTGCAATTTTTGAGCACAGAGCATTAAAAATTTTGGAGAGCATGAAAAAACATTTTCAAAAATCCAGAGGAAGGCTTATCAGTGTTGATTTTGTGATAACAGCATTATAGTCATAAATAGACTGAGTTTCTGCAGTAAAATGTTTAATCTTCTTCAGTTCATTATAAGCAAACAATGAATACATTTACTATCAATAACATTCTGTTCATTTTGTTATTGATGTTTGTTCACAATAATTATAAATACACTGAATAAATATGCACACAAAAGTCTGGGTCTCTCTGTATCGCTCAGGCTGCACTGCAGTGTCTATTCACAGGCGCGATCCCACTACTGATCGGCACGGGGGTTTTGACCTGCTCCGTCTCCGACCTGGGCCGGTTCACCCCTCCTTAGACGACCTGGTGGTCCCGGGCTCCCCCAGGAGCACCATATCGATACCGAACTTAGTGCGGACACCCAATCGACATAGTCCACTGCAGCCCAGAACCCCTGAGCTCAAGCGATCCTCCAGCCTCAGCCTCCCAGTAGCTTGGATTACAGGCGCGCGCCACTGCACCCGGCGAGAGCTGCGAGAATCAGCGCTGCTACTGAATCTAGTGCGCTCACAGCGACCTCTAGTGTTTGAAAACAGATGTTTAGGTTCACAATAGAGGCAGGGTGAATGATAGCTTGTGGAGGCTAATATTTTCACAAGTGGTACATTTTCGATACTTTTTGTACTAATCTCCAAACAGATAATCAAAAATTCAGTTTTTAAACAATTTTAAGCATACTGTCAGTTGACCAAGTACAATGGGCCTAGACGAGCACACTTTTCACCACATCTAAAAGTTTAATTTAGACACTTTTCATTTAAAGTAACTGTCTTTCATAATGCAATTGCATAAGAGTTTTCATTTTTCATCTGTTCTCATTCATTTAAAAAAATATATCTGACTATCTTATTAGCTGAATCAATAATAATCAGTTAATTATTTTAGCTGGTTTAATTATTACAGTGTTTTTCAATTGCTAACAAGCATTGCTCAACAGTGAAGCCACATTTTCAAAACTCTTCATACAGTCTGATACCAATGTGAATCTTGCCCAAACAGTTCATCTCACCTCCAAAACTCACTCAGAGACCAACAAAACACTTCATATGTCTCAAAATAAGCTCATTCCATCATAACACTGGGAACAATCCTCATTCAAAAAACATACATTACATTCATAACACACTGACCTAAAAAACACTCACAACAGGGAGCATTACATAAATGACTAACTTTGATCTTTGAAGTTTGAATGATTTTTCACATAAATTATAGAGTAGGAATAAGATATTTTTATGCTGACTGTATAACAGCATAAATAATGAATGAGAAATGCAGCAATTAATTTTTTTCTATATTTTTACATATAGTAAAAACAGTTGAAACAACAACAACAAGAAAATCCTGAAGTAATAATTACAAAACAACAAACTGAACAAACAAGCAAAGAAAATAAAAAAATTATCAAAAGCAAGTATAGTATAATCACATATGTGCAGCATTGGAGCTCCAGCTGTGCCAGGAGTTTTTCTGTGTGGAGTTTGTATGTTCTCTCCGTGTTGACGATGGTTTCCTCTGCAGAGGGTTCACCCCATAATCCAAACACATACAGGACAGGTGATTTGGAGACTGTAAGTTTGCCCGTAGGTGTTTGTGTGAATATGAATGTGTGCGAGTGTGTCGTCCCTGTGATGGACTGATCATCTAGGGTGTTTTCCTGCCTATGAGCCGAGATTCTGGGAGAGACTCCAGCCTCCCCACGACCCTACGTATGACTCTGACACACTTCTTTCCCCACCAATGTGTCCTCCTTGATCCATGTTTCCAAACAAAATCATTCTGAAGCTAATAACCCCGCTTTACCATAAGATGACAAAAAAAAAAAACTAGGCCTATTTGGAATAATTGTTGTTTAATTTCACTGTAAATATTCTGCTAAGATTTTATATTTAATTCCTGCAGAAATGCACAGAGTTCACCAACATTCTGATTTGAATGTGCTTTTATCAGTTTTGAAAGCAGTTTGTTAGCATTCGAAAAATGTGCTGCAAATATATAATGTTTTGCAGATGGTGAAGTATGAATGACAAAAGTGTTGATGGATTTTGAAAAACGTGGTCACTGAATAATTCATTTTGCGTGTAAGCAATGAAAAATTATTCAGTTTGGTCCACATAAACTTCTGTTTCACTGAATGTGTGAAGAGTTTTGAAAATGTGGCTTTAGTGTTGAACAATGCTTGTTAGAAATTGAAAAAAAAACTGTAAAGTGTGAAACAGCGCCTCCATCCGGCCATAGAATGCAGTCAATGACAAGTAGTTAACAAGTATAATGGAAATGCACGGTCATAAATTTAATTTCTGTAGTCACATTATTCATCTATAAACATTTCTTCTTTCACTTCTGTCCCAATGAACAAGAACAAATACAAAAGTCTGGGTCTCTCTGTATTGCTCAGGCTGCACTGCAGTGTCTATTCACAGGCGCGATCCCACTACTGATCGGCACGGGGGTTTTGACCTGCTCCGTCTCCGACCTGGGCCGGTTCACCCCTCCTTAGACGACCTGGTGGTCCCGGGCTCCCCCAGGAACACCATATCCATATCGATACCGAACTTAGTGCGGACACCCGATCGACAGAGTCCACTGCAGCCCAGAACCCCTGAGCTCAAGCGATCCTCCAGCCTCAGCCTCCCAGTAGCTTGGATTACAGGCGCGCGCCACTGCACCCGGCGAGAACTGCGAGAATCAGCGCTGCTATCTAGTGCGCTCACAGCGACCTCTAGTGTATGAAAACAGAATATTTTCTATTTTAAGACCATAATCAGCGTGCACTGCTTGAAAGAAACCTGCAGGTTGTGACCACCAGCTATGTTACCTTTAATAGCAGCAGTAGGCTACAGTTTGCTTCACAGTTACATATTCACAATTTCTAAATTCAAATTACAAAAAAAGTTTAGATTTAGATGTTTCCTCACTAACTTTATTGCATCACTGTAAAAAATATTTTCATGATTCATCAAACTTTTTTCTTTTGTCAAATCAATTTAATTAGTGTGGTTCAGAATGATAACATAACAGTTTAAGTTTCTGTTAACCAATCTCCTTCTCTGTATTAACACAAACTTTTAATTTCAATGAAACTATTTTACATGTAATCTGGATTACGTAATCAGATTAAGAAAATAAGTACTTGTAATTAGGGGCTAGTTGTTCAAAAACTTTAATCCGGATCAGAATGATCTGGATTTGGAAATCCCATGTTTTGCTATCCAGGATCAGGTAATCCATCTTACTTTTGTGCTGGTTTTTCAAAGCAAAATTGGATTGGATCACTGTGATCCAGACAGACTTTTTCATGGGCCAGTTGTTCAAAAAGTTTAATCTGGATCAGAATGATCTGGATTTGGAAATCCCATGTTTTGCTATCCAGGATCAGGTAATCCATCTTAGTTTTGTGCTGGTTTTTCAAAGAAAAATTGGATTGGATCACCGTGATCCAGATACACACTTTTCCAGATTACCAAATCTGGATTACTAGTGCTCTGCGGAGCCCCCAAAGGGACATGGTCATAGAAAGAATATTTTGCGTTCTCTCAGAAAAGTTCTGTGCATCGTTCACCTGAGAAACTTTGTGTTCGCTCACAAAGAACTTTTGACTGGTTCATCTCTTTGTGATGATTGTGCCAATGTAGTTTACAAACAATGATTAAAAAACACTTTGAATTAAATATAATATTTTTGCTTGATATTTACAGCTGTTTGGGGATTATTTTATTGCACCAAAATCTCTTTTTTACTTTACAGTAGGTTACCGAAAGGCTAATTATGTAGCCTAATGTCTACTTCTAATTTATTACTTTAAAAGTTAACTAATCAAGAGCAAAATAAAAAAATATGTGTGTGTATGTATATTACATTATATAAATGTTGTATTTTTTGATCAGTTTTCAAGTTTTATTACATTTTTGTTCTTGAAATCCACCCTTCTGATGGGATCTGTATAATCCAGATTTTTTGGATCAAAGGAATCCCAATCTTACTAAAAAGTTTTGAACAACACAAACTGATGATTTTATCCAGATCAAAACCAAGATTGGATTTTGTGATCTAATCTGATTTCAGAATGATGTTTTTCTTTTGAACAACCCATTTTCAAGATTTAATCCAATCCGATAGCCGAAATCCAATCAGATTACTTTTGAACAACTGGCCCCTGATCATTATATAATTTTTTTTTAAATTATTCATAAACAGACTAGTTACTTTAGGCCTAAAACATGGTTATTCAGAACTCATTTCAGTTTTAAGGAGTATTTTCATTGTATGTGTATTTATGCTTTGGCAAATTTGTATAAATCATGCTTTAGGGCAAGTTGTGGCCTAATGGTTAGAAAGTTGTAACCCGAAGGTCGTGGGTTTGAGTATCAGCACCTTCAGGAAATGTAGGTGGAGGGAGTGAATGAACAGTGCTCTCTTCCACTCTCATTACCCCACCTCGAGCAAGGCACACAACCCCCAATCTCTCTCCATAGGTGCCGCAACAAAAAATGGCTGCCCACTGCTCCGGGTGTGTGTGTGTTCAACACTCACTGCTGTGTTTGTGCACTTGGATGGGTGCAATGCAGAGCACAAATTCAGAGTATGGGACATCATAATTGGCTACACGTGAATGTGAGTGCATTAGCAGCCGCTGATCGCAGATGTTTTATTTATTAGATGAGGAAATGACTCAAACCAGCACATACAGTAGACTTTGACTATTTAATTTTACCTAACATTGTTTTATTTATCCGCTATATTGCAAGACCGTTTTGAAGGATATTGGTTTACTTATGGCCACTTGAGCTCAACTGAGACTTGTGAGTTTGTAGACGTTTAAAAGGTTGTTGTGTCGACCTTGATTTATTGCAACACTGAGGTGTTCAGGTTTATTTTGATTTTAGAAAATAAACTTGATTTCTCATCTTACAAATCAATTGTTTCTTATTTTCACTGACACGTCTCTCAAGTCTAGTGCATCTCTGAGCCTACATTCAGCATGAGCAAAATACTTAAGTACTGTTAAAATCAGATACTTAAGTCGTATTGGAATTGGTTACTTGTAACTTGTAGTGGACTCATTTTCGATGTAAGGCATCAGTACTTTTACTCAAGTATGGTTTTCAGGTACTCTTTACACCTCTGCTCACTACATACAAATATCACAGGAGAATTCTGATATTTTGTCATTTATGATGTCTGTACTCCTGTCCTACAGAGGGCGCTGTTGCGCGTTATAATGGCATCACGTCTCAGAACGTCCAGTAGTCAACTCAACACCTGTAACAGAAAAATCCAAACATAACGACGCCGACTCTCCTTTCACATGGATTATTTTTGACAATGCACCGGTAACTCAAAATAATACATGTGTGAGTGAACATATCAAAGAACCTTTGTTAATTACGGATAGTTATTTTGTTTCGGTTTCATGAAAAACTACTGGTCTGTTAGCCAGCTAGCTGAATAGCTGCCTTATTCTCTTGTGCAAGTTTCAGGAATTAGATGGCGTTTTAATGTAGAAACAGAGTGTGTATAGTATATGGCATTGTGCAAATTATTTAACCTATATTTCTAACGTATATTTCAAAAATAGGTCTTCTAAAGAAGTCCGGGTGTCTGTTTTTAATATTGCTGTTATATACAAATAGACCTTTAAATGCCATCTATTAATTTGTGCTTTCGCTTTTGACTGTTTATTTTTGCAACAAACGTTTTATTTACGTGGAACGATCCACTTTATGACTGCCCTGCATACGGCCTGAAATGAAGGTTAAAGTATTTAGTTTCATTTGAGTATGGGGTCTTGAAGCAGTTTTCTATGGCAGGACTGGAATTACACGACCAGGGCCATTGGCTGTGTGTGAGTGAGTGTGGAGTTGCTTAAAAATAGCGAGAGAGATATTTTTAACCGCTTGCTGTCAGTCCAGTTGTATGACGTAGGTCAAATGGTGTCTTTTTCACCCTTATGTAAGGTTTAGATTCAGAATGCCTCTCTAGGTGCAAAGTCTCTTGGTCAAATGTCACAGGAAACGCATCACTCCAAGTAGTCTCATATCAGGCTCAAGGCCCAGTTGTTCAAAAAAAGTTTAATCTGGATGAGAATGATCTGGATTTTGCAATCCAGGATCAGGTAATCCGTTTTACTTTTGTGCTTGCTTTTCAAAACAACATTGTATTGGATCACACTGATCGAGATGATAAACTTTTCCAGAGTACCAAATCCAGATTAACAGTGCTCTAAATGAGACTGTATATCACTATTTATATAAAGAACAACAGATAGAATAGTCAACATTGGGTAACTTTGTTTTTGAGACCGAAAACAGCACAAAAAAACAATACAAACATCCCATTCCAATTTCAGTTTTTTTTTAATCAGTCAGGTTCCTCTTCTGACCCACAGCACAGACAAGAAAAAGGTCCATTGTCAGTAGTGTAGTGATGTATTAAGCACTGCTCACACAGAAGTCACTTTCAAACCAAGCAACTCGAACATTAGCAAAATCTACATGGAAAACTTTTTTTTTTTGTCCTCACACGCAACTCCAGAATGTGTGGATTCCTATTGAAATGACTAGATTTTGTGAACGAAATTTCACTGAGCAACAGTAATTGTGTCTACACCTACATTTAAAATTAAATGTAATATTTTTGTTTGATATTGACAGCTGTTTGGGGACTATATATATATATTTGCTGCGCTGTAATAAAAGCCTTAATATATAGTCTGCTTTTACTTTATCTACTTAATGACTTTAATGGTTTCACCCAAAAATGAAAATTCTGTCATTTACTCACCCTCATGTTGTTCCAAACCCATAAGACTTTCGTTCATCTTCGGAACAAAAGGGAAGACATTTGTAATAAAATCTGAGTGATTTCTGTCCCTCCATTGATAGCTATGTAACTACCACTTTGATGCTTCAAAACGTTCATAAAGAGATCGTAAAACTAATCCATATGAATCAGAAGGTTTAGTCCATGTTTTCTGAAGAGACTTGATCGCTTTATATGATGAACAGATTGAATTAGCGCTTTTATTCAAATATAAATATTGATCAGCAAACATAAAGAGAAGCTCAACAGTACTTGCTTGATGCGTGAGAACAAACCTCATTGGTTCGCATGTCGAGCAAGCATGTTTGAGCTTCTGTTTACCACAACTGATGTGTGTGTTGATAAATATCTGAACAAAATCTAAATTCAATCTGTTCATCATATAAAGTTATCGTGTGTCTTCAATAAAAATTTGGACTAAACCGCTCAATTCATATTGATTCGTTTTATGATCTCTTTATGAACTCCTTGAAGCGTCAAAGTAGTAGTTGTGTAGCTGGCAATAAAGGGACAGAAGTCTCTCAGAATTCATTAAAATAGATCTTCATTTGTGTTCCAAAGATGAACGAAAGTCTTATGGGTTTGGAACGACATGAGGGTGAGTAATTAATGACAGATTTTTAAATTTTTGGGTGTACTATGCCTTTAAATCAAGTGCAATATATACATGTCTCTGTGTGTATATATATGTATAGTTTTATTAAATTGTGTTCCAGAAATCCACCCTTCTGGTGGGATCAGGATAATCTAGATTTTTTGGGATGATCAAAGGTATCCCAATCCTATTAAAAAGTTTTGAACAACCCATACTGAAGGTTTGATCTAGATCAAAATCCAGATTGGATTAGGTGTTCTAATCTGATTTCAGAATCCTTTTTTGTCTTTTAAACAACCCATTTTCATGATTTGATCCAATCCACTATCTGAAATATGTGAACATTTCTTTTGCTGGGCCCTGATGATACTGAAATAATAAATTTTTTCGATTGCAGGTGGGTTACAGATGTAGCTGGGGTCTGGCAGCAGTGACCATGGCGCTGTGCTGGGGTGGTTTGTTGGTGTTGGCGGCCCTCTCCCGGGCCCTGGGCTCTCTGCAGCACTCAGAGGAGCCTTCTGTGTCAGACGAATGGGTCCTTCTCCATGTCGTGCAAGGCCACATAGGGGCGGGAAACTACAGCTACCTGCGTCTCAACCACGAAGGACGCATTATCCTTCAAATGCAAAGCCTTAAAGGAGATGCGGATCTCTACGTCTCTGACAAGACGCTGCGGCCAAACTTTGATTCCTACAAGCTTCAGTCTACCACCTGTGGCCAGGATGTGGTGGTCGTCCCGGGGGATTTTGTAAGGCCTGTTGGTATCGGGATCTACGGACATCCCTCCTACATGGAGAGCGAGTTTGAGATGAAGGTGTTTTACGACCAGACAGCACTGACAGAAGATGAAATGGAGAAAAACTCTTATCCTTCAAATGACACTCCTGGTCAGTCTCAACACTCTCAGGGCCCTGAGGATGTGATGGAAGAAGAGGAATCCATCCTGTGGACTATTCTAATTGGGATTCTTAAGATCATACTTGAAATTTTGTTTTGATTTTGATGTGCCAGGTGCCATAATACCACATTTGCCACAATGAACTGTTCGTCCCGTTTAGATCATATAAACAAAATTTCTTTTTGGCCAGAATTTTGACAAAGGACTAGAAATGTTTGCCTGAAGTTTTGTTTAAATATAGCGAGGCACCACCACCACTCTATAAGGACAATGTTTTCTTAATATGTCATCTAATTTGTCTAACAACTTTATAATTTGCATATCAACACAACTGATTGCACTTGACATGTTAAACACAAGGTTCTCTCTTTTGACCTGATTGGTTCTCTCCTGACATTTTATTGATTTAGTTTAAAAAAAAGTCTGTTGTGTGGCGTGTTTATTTGTCTTTTATTGACATCGGGATGTAAATTCTAGGTTTTAAACCACTATGCAATCACACAAATCACCTTGTGATGAAGGTTGTACAGCTGTGCCTATTGTGAAGAAGAGTCTGTTGGCTAATTAACAGCAAAGAATCTTTTGCACCTGTAGTTGTAAGATACAAATAAAATAATCACTTATTTTTGAAAGTTGTTCAGCTTCGGTGTTATATATGTGTTTTTGTGCAAATAAGAGCTTATGTTCAAAAACTTATGTTTAAGCTTATGTTCAGTCCTGTGTTAATATGGTATGGTATGCCATGAATACTTGATTAGATACAGTCTCTGAAAAAGTCACATCAACTATTATTGTTTATTTTGTATTGTTTACAGTATATTATAATATAATATATTTATTGTTTTAGACAGTATACAGTAAGTATATTATTTTGGAATGTGAAGATACCTAATATATGTGCAATAATTATGCTCATCTCAATCTCTGTATAAATAATAAAATACTATATATACAGGTCCTTCTCAAAAAATTAGCATATTGTGATAAAAGTTCATTATTTTCCATAATGTAATGATAAAAATTAAACTTTCATATATTTTAGATTCATTGCACACCAACTGAAATATTTCAGGTCTTTTATTGTTTTAATACTGATGATTTTGGCATACAGCTCATGAAAACCCAAAATTCCTATCTCAAAAAATTAGCATATCATGAAAAGGTTCTCTAAACGAGCTATTAACCTAATCATCTGAATCAACTAATTAACTCTAAACACCTGCAAAAGATTCCTGAGGCTTTTAAAAACTCCCAGCCTGGTTCATTACTCAAAACCGCAATCATGGGTAAGACTGCCGACCTGACTGCTGTCCAGAAGGCCATCATTGACACCCTCAAGCGAGAGGGTAAGACACAGAAAGAAATTTCTGAACGAATAGGCTGTTCCCAGAGTGCTGTATCAAGGCACCTCAGTGGGAAGTCTGTGGGAAGGAAAAAGTGTGGCAAAAAACGCTGCACAACGAGAAGGGGTGACCGGACCCTGAGGAAGATTGTGGAGAAGGACCGATTCCAGACATTGGGGGACCTGCGGAGACTGGGGAGAAGGAAATGCCAAAATGCCTGAAGTCCAGTCTCAAGTACCCACAGTCAGTGATGGTCTGGGGTGCCATGTCAGCTGCTGGTGTTGGTCCACTGTGTTTTATCAAGGGCAGGGTCAATGCAGCTAGCTATCAGGAGATTTTGGAGCACTTCATGCTT
>RJVU01044516.1:34423-48195 GCA_003731715.1 Anabarilius grahami
TTAGTTTGGTTCATAAATATTCTGTTAGATGAAATACCATAAACTTGGGTGACCATATGTGCCATTTTCACAGAACGCGTCCTGTCCAGGATTTCTAAATTGCCTAAAATGGCTTGAGCCCTTGCCTCTTTAATTGTGAAAGTGGTCATATCGATGTGCCCCCGGAACGCGATTTAGGAGCGTGATTTCTACACGGAGGTCTGTGCAAGCCACTGTTCTTACATTTATGCATTTGGCAGACGCTTTTATCCAAAGCGACTTACATTGCATTATACTATACATTTGTATCAGAGTATGTGCAATCCCTGGGATCGAACCCATGACCTTGGCATTGCCAGTGCCATGCTCTAACCACTGAGCTACAGGAAAGCTATTAACAGTCTTCATGCAATGCATTAAAATGTTGTCGTATTTGCAATGCTTTGACCGTTCTCTGTAGATCCAGTCTTCTCGCAAGCCACGATTGGTTGATTATGTATAATGCATGCTATTGGTCAAATTATTTTTCAGTCGTTACCTCCCGCAAATATGAAAACAAAACCAAAACTGGGACATTTTATGCAACTTAGAAATCCTGGACAGGACGCGTCCTGGGAAAATGGTACATATGGTCACCCTACCATAAACTAAGTTAAAGTCTCATTATTTCCCCAGGATTATCTTCATATTGTGGACTCACTGGAGATTCCCACTCCAGACCCTCACTATCTCCAGGACCTGGTCAAACACAGACAGTGGGGGGAATCTGTCCTCATCGTTGATGTGTAAGTCAGTGAGAGTGGACGTATATGCCGTTGCCAACCTGATATACATGTTTTCTTAAGTAATTTCTTTTTTTTTGTTGTTGAATGCATTCCAGAGGTGATGAATTCCCTCAGAACATTCTCAAGGCAACCGAAAATCTGAAAACAGTGAATATTATTCCAGCTATAGGTAAACAAACTGACCACATCAACTCCCGGTTTCACAGACAAGGCTTAAACTAGTCATTGACTAAAATGCATATTTGAGCTGTTTTAACTGAAAGTACCTTGTACTGACAGATCTTAAAATATGTCATTGTTTTGTCTCAAGATGACTAGAAAAAAAAAAACATTACTGGTGTTCGTTTATAAAAGCTACTTAAATGTCCTAATTGAACTAAGGCCTAATCCTGGCTTAGTTCAATTAGGCCAGGCCCTGTCTGTGAAATCGGGCCCCAAAGCGCCCATTTATTGTAGACCAAACATAAGGGAATGTGACTTCTGTATTAAAGCTTCTATGAAGTTTTTACAGGTCTTTTTTTTTGTTTTTACAGGTCTAAACGTCCACAGCATGTTGAAACATGAGAGTCTGGTTCTCACTCTGGAAGCTGTAAAATTTCTTGAAAAGAAGCTTCTTTGGCATGATGTGCGTTACACTCCCCTGTATCCCTTCAAACTCCCATACAGAGACCTGCCATGAACACAGCAACATTGACTTTTTGAGTATTAAAATGTTTATTTCATAAAAACGGTGATCTAATTGTCTTATTTCACAAGTTCCATGGAGTAAAAAAAACTCAATATCATATGAATAAATAACATTAAGCATATATAAAAGATAAGGCATAAGTGGAATATTCTTCATGTCAGGGATAGGAGATTTTTGTTGGGATAATGCCATGTGCTAAATCATGTCGGATCTCCCATCTTAGTGCAGATCGCTTCTTCTCTGTTGGAACTACATAACTGTTGGGGAAGTATGTCTTCTGAGGTCTCGGCTGTAGAGACATGAAAACAATCTAGACATTCCTTTCCAAAAATAAATAAATGAATGTGTAAGTGAGTGACTTACTGGTGGAGGCTGATACATGAGTTGTTCCTAAAGGGGAAAAAAATAAATTGTAAAAAAAAACCGATATATATATACACACACACACACACATACATTAAAGGTGCCCAAGAACATGTTTTCAAAAGATGTAATATAAGTCTTAGGTGTCCCCTGAATGTGTCTGAAGTTTCAGCTCAAAATACCCCACAGTTTTTTTTTTATAAATTTTTTTAACTGCCTATTTTGGGGCATCATTATAAACGCGCAGATTTATGCAGCGCGGCCCCTTTAAATCTTGTGCTCTCCGCCCACGGAGCTCGTGCTTGCCTTAAACAGCTATAAACAGTTCACACAGCTAATATAACCCTCAAAATGGATCTTTACAAAGTGTTCGTCATGCAACATGTCTAATTGCGTAAGTAGAGTATTTAATTGGATGTTTACATTTGATTCTGCATGAGTTTGATTGTGCTCCGTGGCTAACGGCTAATGCTACACTGTTGGAGAGATTTATAAAGAATGAAGTTATGTTTATGAATTATACAGACTGCAAGTTTTTAAAAAATGAAAATAACGACAGTCTTGTCTCCGTGAATACAGTAAGAAACGATGGTAACTTTAACCACATTTAACAGTACATTAGCAACATGCTAACGAAACATTTAGAAAGACAATTTACAAATATCACTAAAAATATCATGATATCATGGATCATGTCAGTTATTATTGCTCCATCTGCCATTTTTCGCTATTGTCCTTGCTTGCTTACCTAGTCTGATGATTCAGCTGTGCACATCCAGACGTTTATACTGGCTGCCCTTGTCTAATGCCTTTCATAATGTTGGGAACATGGGCTGGCATATGCAAATATTGGGGGCGTACCCACCGACTGTTATGTAACAGTCGGTGTTATGTTGAGATTCGCCTGTTCTTCGGTGGTCTTTTAAACAAATTAGATTTATATAAGAAGGAGGAAACAATGGAGTTTGAGACTCATTTCCATGTACTGAACTTTTGTTATTCAACTATGCCGAGGTAAATTCAATTTTTGAATCTAGGGCACCTTTAATACTCTTGTTTTTCTTAACAAGCAGCCAGTACTAAAAACAAGTACAGGATTACCCTGATGGCCCAGTGCAGCTCCTTCCTGCTCTTCTCTCCTGGAGGTTTAAATGTCTCCCAGTCCTGCTTATATTGGAAATACCTGATAAAGGAGTCAAACACATTCAGATCAACGTTACAATCAGTTTGTGGTGTTTAGCGGGTTATCTATCACATTTCCAGTGTAAATCCTTCAAGTACTATGAGATATTTAACAGCAGCTGTAAAAGCCGGAACCAATCACAAGAGATTCAAGTCTTAAATCATGCATTTATGAAGATCAATACAGTATGACATACTTTGCCACTGGATCAGTTTTCTTCAAGTTCCTCGTGTGAGGATGATCAAAATTTGGTCGTATAACTGTGAAGAGAATCTAATTCTGTAAATTCTTGCAAACATGGGTCAATGAAACATGTATGAACTGAAACTAAATGTGAAAATGGAACTTACATGACTTTGGACGAGGCCGAATATCACTCTCACTGTGTGATCGTGTCTGTTGGAGGACAACGGCTTAGAAATTAGTGGGGACAATAGGGACATGTTCTTACCAATATCCAGCAACTACTGAACTGACCCTAGCAATAATTTTGATCAAACAATTAAAATATATTTATTTGCAACCACTGTTGTTGTAATTTTGGCCGCATCTGAAATGGGTCATACCATTGAAATGACCTGAGAAGTCAAAGTAAATACGTTAGAAAACTGCATGCGCTCTTTCAGGAACGTGCATTTAATGCATGAATAGAGAATCTAAGGTATGTTTACCCTCTTTAACTTTAACTTAATGTTGTTAAACAATGTATGAAGCAAACTAATTAGTAAAAACACTAATTAGAGCAAGCTCTTGAAGTTTTTGTTTGTTACTTTAGCAGTAGACTACTGGTCTCGTTTTAGGTATCATCATTGGTTCAATCCATTTTTAATATTAAAATAAAGCGAGCAGTCGGATATATAGTTTGGTTTTGCTTCAGACGATCCAAGTTTGAATCCTGGCTCGGGGGCCTTTCCTCATCCCGTCCCCCTCTCTCTCCCACTTTGCTTCCTGTTGATTACCTATGTCTTATCTTAATAAAGGCAAAAATAAATCTAAAAATAAAATTAAAGTGATGTAGTGTGTCATTAAGAGCGCTCTGACCCATGAAAAACTGTAATTCGCACTCTGTACTCTGATGTATGCTACTGTAAAGTTAACCTTTAACTTATAACATTACAGAACTGATTACTTGAAATCAATATAAGCTAAAAACCTAAATGTCAATCCCTGAATAAAGCTTTTTTCAGTTATGAATGTATGTTTGTTTAGATATTTTATCAAAGTCCAGAAAGCTAAATTGTAATGCTGCTGGTTGCATAGTCAAGATTATGTTAAGAGTTATGAGTTCCTACTGATATCTATAAATAAAGGCTTTAGATGACATGAAATTGTAATTAAAAGTCTATCATAAATGCGAAAAAAAAGACGGGTGCTGCTTTTTTGTTCCCACCAATGTCAAAATCAAACCTACGCCCTTGGAAAAAAATTCAAGTTTAAAATTGAAAAGTGTTGAAGACTGATAAGTAGGAAGGTGTCTACTGACCATGCCTTTGATGTATTCCCGGAAAGCACTCGGGCGCTCCTCCGTCACAGAGCTGGATCTGTCACTGTAGCTTCCTGTTTCGTCACTCTCCGAGTCATACTGCACACGAGATGCACCAATCCTCATATGGTCCAAGCGCTCCTCCAGCTCACTAACTGTACCTACAAAACATAAGTATATGATTACACACATCCTAAACATATAAACATTCATCTAAGAATCCTGACAAATTTTTTTTATTTTTATTGTGGTTTCCACAAAATGATTAAGCTGCACAACTGTTTTCAACATTGATGATAATGGGTCTCATTCACTAATAATTGCATGTATTATTTAGTATTTGTACGCACAGGAGAAATCTCTGCCTAATTCACAACATGTGCGTACCCACATGAATTTGTTCTTAACGTCGTTCTGACGTTAGTGAATTTGGAGTATTCGAAATGAGCAGCCGCATGCACAAGGTTAGTTATTTGCATAAAACACGACAAAACCATCTCCACACCCTACCCCGGGATACCAGTATTACCGGTGTTGGCACATGTCAATTAACCGGTGGGAAAATTTCCTCACCGCCACATCCCTAATTCATAATAATGAGCATTATATTCATATTAATGACTCTTCTGAATAAAAGAGATAAATACATCTCTCCACTCCACTGCAGCTATACCTCTAAAAACTACAAAATAAGCAAATCCCTTTAAACAGTGTAACACACCAAGGCAGCCAGAATAAGCTCTGACTCTCTTCTTTGTGCAGTCATTATATCCATCATCATATTGTTTCTCCTCAGGTCTCCTTTGAACTCTGCCCCTCCTGTGCCTCAAATTAAATGGGTGGTCAAGACTGTCCCGCAAAGCCTCCACCTCCCAATCATCATTGAAATATGCTACATTTTGAGAGCCTGCATCTTGAGTTTCACTGTCATTCTCCATGGGAGTCTGCTGCTGGTCAGCTTGATGATCTTTGCTTGGGATGTCAGGAAACGGATGACCGTCATCCTCAGAATCATCACGGCTTAGATCAGAACAGTGTTTTGTGGCTATATCTTGCCTATCATCTAGTGATTCTGCAAGAGCTCGTCCATCAGATGTTTCTAATGCTTGATTGTCTCTGAACCACACCAGACTGCTGTTATCGTCATAATCACGAGCATCTAAGATCGACTCGCTCTCTTCTTCTAATCCAGCCAGAGTGCAGTCGTCTCTATAGTCCACTTCCTCTGGGTCTCCATCTTTAGACGAGTCTGGTCTGTACGTGCCATAACCGGATGTTAAAATGCTTGCGGCAGGGCTACCCAGACTTTCGTGAAAATCCTCAACAAAGAGGTCTCTAGTTTCCTTCTTCAGCCGTACATCAGCATGCTCTTCTTCCCAAGCTGGTAACATGTTATAGTTGTCTTCCTCTTCTTTCCGCGAATGGCCACTGGTTACTGTAACATAGTCATCATCATCACTTGCCCATGACTTCCTGTCCTGGTCACAACTCTCCTTTTCCTCAACAGGTGTATCAAAAAACCAGCCTGTCTCCTCTTCTTCCTCATTCTCTTCACCCGATTTGCATTGTTGTGTCTCCTTTTCCATCTCACTTTCAAGTTCATCTGCTCCCAGCCTGTTTTCTGCCAGATCGACATCGCTGCCAATATCTTCCTCTTTTTCATCACTCTTTCCAAGTTCTATCTCTTTGTCATATTCATTGATAAAACATTCCCTCTGTTTCTCTTCACCGTTTCCATCTTCTTCACCATTCCTCTCCTGTTCCTCATCCCTGTCAGGGTTTTCCTCTGTACTGTCTTTTGCAAAAAAGTCTCTTTCCTCCTCCTCATCTGTTTGTTCCTCTTCATCATTCATTTCTTCCTCATTGTTAGCTTCTCTATCATTCGGTTTGCTGTTCTCTGATCCCTCACTTTCAGAGTTTCCTGTGCTCTCTTTCTTCACAAAAGATTTACCACCATCTATTTTTTCCTCAATGCCTTCATTATCTTCTGATACAGAACATACATGATCTCCTTCTTCATTTTCTTCTCCTTCCTCCTCATCTTGTTGTTCTCCTCCACTTCCACCTGTGGTCTCTTCCTTGGTGAGACTCTCTTTCTTTTCATCACCGTCTGAATCTTTACCTGTACACTTTTCTTCACTATTCGAGTCTTCTTTTGGAAAAGACTCTTCTTCTTCACTCTGCTCCACACTCACCTGATCTTTCTCTCCCTCTGAATCATTGATTTGGGCTTTGTTCTCCTCAGTGTTTTCTCCACTGACAGAGCTCTCTTTCTCCTCATCACTATCCTCTTCCTCCTCACTTTCTTCTAGATCCTTCTCTTCCTTCTTTTTATCCCTTTCCCCCTGTTCACACAGCTCAAACTCTTCTTCCTCGTCTCGACTTCCTTCTTCCTCCTCTTCACTTTCTTCCTCCTTTTCCTCCTCTCCACTTGCTTCTTTTTCCTCCTCACTTTCTTCTTTCTCTTCACTCTTTCTTTTATCCTCTACTTCACTTTGTTCTTCCTCCTCTTCACCCTCCTTTCCCTCCATGTGACTTTCTTTAAGCGCTTTTACTATTTCCTCCTCTTCAAACTCTTTTTTCTCAGCTTCACTTTCTTCTTCCTCTTCAAGCTCATTTTCCTCCTCTTCACTTTCTTCTCTCTCTTCAAGCTCATTTTCCTCCTCTTCACTTTCTTCTTCCTCTTCAAGCTCATTTTCCTCCTCTTCACTTTCTTCCTCCTCTTCATTCTCTTTGCCTTTTACCTCCTCCTCCTTTTTTTCTAGATCTGTTCTTGTTATTTTTATGCTTTTTTCCTTTTCATCTTCTATGAAACATTCTCTCTCTTCCTCATTTCCATCTTCATCTGCCTCAGGATTTGTTTCAGCCAGCACATATTTCTCCTTCTCCAACTCATTCCCTTGAAGTGTTTCCTTCATCCTCTCCTTTTTATCATCTCCCATTACAAATCTTTCCTTCTCATCATTACTGTTTCTTTCAGGCTCTTTCCCAATCCTTCTGTTTTCTTTCTTAACATATTCCCTGTCTTCCCCCTCGCTTTCCTGATCAGTCCAAAAAGAAGAGTCCTTGCTTTCATTTTCTGAAAGGCTGTCAAAAGCTTTATACATCCTGAGGTAGCTGGACAGATCTCTCTTTTAGCCCTCAGTTAGAAAATGAACTCTGAGCCAAAGCAGATGGCTGAGAGGGAGGGAGAATGTAACTAAGAAGATTACGGTAAGAACTTTACTGGGTTTATAAGGCTAATTGCACCACCTGGTGTATGGGAGGGTTTTTTTTTATTCATATGGAAAGGCAATCAAGTGTTGAGGAAAGTTACTTTTCAAACTAATGCATTACAATATTGCATTACTCCCTAAAAAATAACTTATTACGTTAGTTACTTTTTATGGAAAGTAATGCGTTACATTACTTTTGTGTTACTTTTTCTCATCTGGGCTGGGCTGTTTTTTTATAACAACAAAGAAAGTACTTTTTGGCAAAAGTAAAGGCCCTTTCACACCTAAAGTGAAATAAATAAGGCTCCGGAAATTCACGCCTGTACAGTAGAGGGTGCAGTTCAAACAAACGAGCCTTTTAGCTGTGCTGCCATTCTGGAATACAGAAGAAGTAGTAAATGAGTAAATGTATAATCACTAGTGTTGTAATCAAGACCACCTAAGCCGAGACCAAGACAAGACCAAGTCTTTGAGGGGTTGAGAGACCAAGACAAGACCAAGGCAAGTCGAGACCGAGTCAAGACCAGACTAGCACTCCTCAAATTCATCTGAAAGATCCACATTTACTGCATGAGAAATGTCTTATTTTTAATTAATAATTACAATTAGAATAAGACACTATATAGAGCTGTTACCAATCAATTGAAATCACTAACAACAAATTAATCTTTACATTGCAGAGGTGGAACAGAAGTTGCATCTGAATTGGTACAATTACAAATGCATAAATAATGTTGAGATTAATGTTTTAAAAATTTTGTTTATTGAACATTTGTAAACAAAATCAATATCATGTTTGAAGTTGTGCTCATATTTGTGAAAACAGCCCTCTTTCTTGTGATATTGCTTATATCATATGATAAAAAAAATCAATATCTTTTAAAGGTACTTTTTTGCAATCATGTCTTGAATTTTGAGAGCATTTGTATTAATTTTGGGGACATTTTTGACACAATCCCTTGTTGATTTCTGACCACAGCAGTAACAAAATCAATTAAATTAGAAATAAGTTATTGATTGAATTTGAAGTAGGAAGTTTTACATCCAATCAAATTAATGATGTTAAAGGGTTAGTTCACCCAAAAATGAAAATTCTGTCATTTATTACTCACCCTCATGCCGTTCCACACCCATAAGACCTTCGTTCATCTTCGGAACACAAATTAAGATATTTTTGTTGAAATCCAATGGCTCTGTGAGGCCTGCATAGGGAGCAATGACATTTCCTCTGTCAAGATCCATAAATGTACTAAAAACATTTAAATCAGTTCATGTGAGTACAGTGGTTCAATATTAATATTATAAAGCGACGAGAATATTTTTGGTGCGCCAAAAAAAAGAAAATAATGACTTATATAGTGATGGCCGATTTCAAAACACTGGTTCAGGAAGCTTCGGAGCATAATGAATCAGCGTGTCGAATCAGCGGTTCGGAGCGCCAACGTCACGTGATTTCAGCAGTTTGGCGGTTTGACACGCGATCCGAAGCATGATTCGACACGCTGATAACTGAATATTGAACCACTGTACTCACATGAACTGATTTAAATATGTTTTTAGTACATTAATGGATCTTGAGAGAGGAAATGTCCTTGCTGGCTATGGAGGCCTCACTGAGTCATCGGATTTCAACAAAAACATCTTAATTTGTGTTCCGAAGATGAATGAAGGTCATGAATGAAGGTCACTTACCCTCATGCCGTTCTTACAGGTGTGGAACGGCATGAGGGTGAGTAATAAATGACAGAATTTTCATTTTTGGGTGAACTAACCCTTTAACACAGAAATCAGACAATGCAACAGCAATTTAGCCATATCCTCGCAGTTGTGGTCTTGACTGGTCTTGAAATAAAATCCCGAGTCCTTTTAGTCTGAGACCAAGACAAGACCGAGACCAAATGCAGCCGAGAGCAAGACAAGACCAAGACCTTCAAAAAAATGGTCTTAAGACCGGTCTCAAGACTGGTTGAGTACTACAACACTAATAATCACATTTAGTTTAGAACTAGTCTAGAATAACATTATGTTTACACAGCGCGAGCGCACACAACACCTCTGCACTTACTCCCAATTTCTCTCAATATAGGGACAGGAGAGCTGTCAGTAAATAAATGGGAAAACAAAGTAACTTGCATTACGTATTTGAAAAAGTAACTCAGTTATTTTGTTGTAAATTTAGAAGTAATGCATTACTCTACTAGTTGCTTGATAAAAAGTAATCTGATTACGTAACTCAAGTTACTTGTATGAGTTACCCCAACACTGAAGGCAACACATCACCATGTTTAGGATAGAATACTACCTTACTACTCTTCAGGATATTGTATGTACTCTACCATTCAAATGTTTGTGGTCAGTATTGTTTTACTGTATTTTTAATCTAATAAATGCAGCCTTGGTGGGCATAAGAGTCTTTTTTCGAAACCATTAAAAATTGTGTTGCATAATGCATTCTGTTTCACATACTATTTATTATATATTTTTTTTAAAAGGTAAGTAGTACACATACTTTGCAGCGTACAGTAAGTAGTTTATTAGTATTAATTCCGAACATTATCATGAAACATAACCACAGGACTTACCAGAATCTTCACTATGCGTGGACTCATCACAGACATGAGACCGACCCTGATGCTTTCTATATAACAAATTATAAGAAAATAATATTTATTGCACATGTGCATGTATGACGATGATGTCTTTTCACATTACCTATCAAATCAAGAAATGATTGTGTGTCCCCACCTTAAAACTTTTCTTTTAATCACAGGCTTCAAATGAGCTGGATGTTCTCTATCAGGACTTGTCGTCTCACTACCATCCAAAACTGAGTGAAATATTTCAGAAGGCCCTTCCTCTGTCTCCAGCCTGTTGGGTGCTGTGGAGGGCCGAGCTGGTCTGTGAGCAAATGAGTGCCGTGAATATGAATCATAGTAGTGATTCATACTAGAGTCTCCTTGATCGTCCTCATTAAATGTGGAGGTGAAAATCTAGGAATGGAAAATAGGAAAAACATACATATTGCATACACAGTCCCAGAACGATTATATGTTTTTAAGGTGCTTAAAGTCACCATGAAATCAAAATGGACAATTCTGTTTTTTGTGGAATATTGCAGTTTATTATAAATGATTTATCCATGCACATCATTATTTTTTTTTTAATTCATGTGCAATTCATATACGTCACAAAATTGAAGAAAAGACCATCACAACTTCTGTTTCATGCCGACTTTAAAAACTCATACCTCTCTCTGTTGCCCCGCTGAGCTGGTGTTGAAGAGAACGTAGTTATAATTGGGACCAATGTTGTTTAGTTGAACTGAGACAAAAACACAAATTAAACAGATTAGGTTGGTTAAGTGTGTTCAAAAAGCTTTAGTCCCATAACAACACACAGTAAAAAGCAGGAATGACTGCTCACCCTTTTCTTTAATAAGCGCAGGTGGACTTTTGCTGCTGTGAGATGTTGGAGAAGTCCATTCACTGGAGCTGTGGCTCTTTGACTTTTCATGACGAATCAGTTGATCTAGATCTGGTGGAGATTCATAATATGACAGCACTAAGTTACTTCAAGGCAAGACATGCTATAAAATGGAAATTAAACGCAAATAAATGCACAGATGTAGGCTGGAACAGTTCAAAATATTACCCCACCTCGCTTGAATTCCCGCAGTCTTTGTTTGGGAATATTACTGTATCCAAGTGCAGCTAACTGCTGCTGAATCTCTTCCTCAGAAAAGTCTAGACTCTCCATCTTTTATTAACAAAATAAACATATCAGATATTACTCAAATACGTCGTATTTACTCAAGACATATCTGCTGAGTTTAAACAAAACTCAACAAAATCTTTCGTTAAACTAACGTTACCTCATTGACAGCAACGTTCATGGTGTTTAAATAAAAAGGCTGTTGTGCAACATATGAAAAGAAAACATAAGAAAAGTTTTAAGCACAATGTTTATTTTGTTCGGTTTTTCCTCACCTTTAAAGGGTCAGATTTTGTAGTTGTTGTCTTCAGTACCAGGACAACGGCGGCGGTTCCGTTTTCAAAATAAAAAGATGACAGAGTAAGAAAGCGCTTTAATTAAAAGTTACAGCGCCCTCTGGTGTTTGGGAGACCCTATGATTATTAAAATTAATCACAATGAAACGGATAAATATTACAGTCGTTAAAATATTTATTTATTTATTTTACCTTAGACGATTATTTATATTTTAAGACAAATATCAGGAAAAAACTGATGCAATTATTCTTTTTCTTTTATTGTCCCTTGCTAAATAAATATATTCACCGCCATAATATGTAACATATCGTTTAAATAATTTAAGAATTTATTTTTAGATAAAAGTTCGTTTATTTTTGGATAGCGGTGGTCCTATGCATAAAACATAAAGTTTTACAATGAAATCTTGGCGGAGACGGTTGTTACCATGTTTCATTTTTGTACCTTTGAAATACAGACAGCCTGGCAAATTTCTTTTGAAAGTTACTAACACCGAATTAGATCTAAATCTAGACCATTGTTTCCGAGCGGTACCCACAGCAGATACCCGGAGCTTGAGCCACGCCCATTTTACGCAAACCTCTGAACTCATATCCAATCACCTTCAAGTTCCCAACACGGCTCATGAATACGCATGACTTTTTAATACTGCATCGAGAGACTGGTAGATGGTGTGGAGGTTTAGTTGGGGAATATTGACAGAAAACCCGTGAACCCCAACAAAACTCCTAAAAAGGACTATTTTGCCTCCTTCAAGTCATCGGGGGTGACTATGGCGCACGCCGGGACTCTCCGCGCGTCTGTGCTGCTGATTTTAGTGCAGTTAGTCCTGATCGTCTCTGCACAGGTAGGAAACAAGGGATTTCTTTTGCAATAGAGATGGATGTTTTGGTTCATGTGTTTAGTCACTGTATTGTTTTTTAAATATCTGAAAACTTAAATATAGAGACAAAAACAATAATATAGACAAAAAAGGTATGTGTGTTTTGATGTGAGATTATTAAATAATATATAGGCTACTAAAGCAAAAAATACGTTTTGTATAACTGTAGGTCTTATATTTCTTATGTTAATTGATGCCAAGCTTCTTCATTAAAATGATCTGAATTCGCGATTATCTGAGAGCCAGAGCATTGCTTGACATATGGAGGGTATTTTCCGTAAATTGGTCCAGGTGTGCACAGCTGTTTTCACTTATAACAGGATAAGAGGAGAGTCAGTGTGAAGCCAGTGTGATACCTCTAACCACAGCATCACATACAATGACTTCATTGTTTTTAGGACTGTTTTCTTTTCTTTTCTTTTTTTCATTTTTGGATTTCAGGATACATTTTGAGCAAGCGATGGTTTGTTTTCTATGTTTTTTTGTTTGTTTTTAGAGGGGGCCAGTTGGTCAAAGAGGGCCGCCTGGACCTCCAGGGCTTCCTGGGTTTTCTGGAGTTGACGGCATTGATGTGAGTCATATATCTATCATTTTAGTTACACTTTTATTTCTCAGAAACAAATTAAATGTCCATCCTCATACTGTACACAAGGTATATGCTTTGTAGCCTTGAATAATGTCTCCTTTTTGTATTTTGTATGATTTCAGGGTGAGAGGGGACCTGGCCCCGGCCCAGTTGGCCCCCCAGTGAGTATTTATCTTTTTGAGACAAAAATGAATATGCATAGCTGAAATGATTTGCTACAATCCATTAATCTGATAGGGCCTTGATGGGGACAATGGCAAGGATGGATTAAATGGCCTTCCAGGAAAACCTGGAGCGGATGTGAGTATTGTTCTTTATTTTTGTAGAGGTCTGGAAACCAAGATAAAATCCGCTTTTCTTTTCCAATTAACACTCGTACCATCAGAGACTGCAAGTGTAGTTTGCATAGGAGTGGTCTGAGTAAAAAAACGAAATCCAAGATTGGAAAAAAGGATTGGAGACGAGAGGAAAGAGAGAGCAGAGAGAGACCCATATTGGTTTCCTGGTGGAGACAGAGGCCTTTTTGTATAAGTATGAAGCCACAGGAGCAGAAATTTGTACTATTACTGATGGGACTGAGCATTAAACCGAAGTACACC
>RJVU01044582.1:0-10720 GCA_003731715.1 Anabarilius grahami
ATTGCCGGGAAAAAGTTTGGGGTCAGTAAGATTTTTTTAAAGAAATTAATATTTTTATTCAGTGAGGATGCATTAAATTTGATCAAATGTCATTTATAATGATACAAAACATTTTGCTGTTCTTTTTAACTATGTATTCATTGAACAATTCTTAAAAAAAAAAAATGTATCACAGTTCCCATGAAAATATTAAGCAGTAAAAACTGTTTTCAACATTTATAATAAGTTTTGTTGTTGTTGTAGTTTTGGCAACAAAATAATGACTGCTGAAAATTCAGCTTTGCAGTCACTGGAATAAACTGCATTTTAAAATATATTAAAATATAAAAGTTATTTTAAATTGTACAAATTTTTCACCTTTTTTTCAAACATACCACCGTCCCACTTTTCTCTTTTTTTCTCAATTTACACATCTCATTAAAACATTACATACACAAATTGTAATCATCATCATGCCTCATGTCCTCATTCCCTGGGTTAACATTAACCCCAAACCCTGGGTTAACATTCTTATTTGAATATTTGCGGTGTCACTGTCTTTGATTGGACAAACGCAGCACACAACCTGTTTACGTAGCTTTAGCATTGCGCATCCTTGTCTTGCTGACTATACTATCGAGTTTATACTGAATGGACATTTCGGACAATACAGGTAAGAATTAAACAGTTTCTTCTTCACTCCAATTGTCACGTTTTCAGTCAAACGCTGAATTTACTGTGTATATACATTACACATTGTTTCTGACTGTCCAAAGCAGGAAATATGACTATGTGATTGGTTTTTTGTTGCTAAGCGTCTAGCTGTAACATTCTAACACTGCATTGTTTCACACTGTACAAGTCTGGCTTCGCAATCCTGGGTTAACACCGCAAAAGCGACCTGGGGGTTATAAAATTTCATAACCCCGGGTAAAAAAGCAGCACTAACCCCGCATCTAAATTACAAGTGTGAAATGTTCCTTTACCCGGGGTTAAAAGCGATGTTTAGAACGATGATAACCCAGGGTTAGTTGCAGTGTGAAAAGCCCTAAAGTGGCGAACAGCCAAAACCAGTGCCAAAGCCTATTTCTTGATGGTGGAATACACTCTCTCATGTATATTCAGCTTCTTGGAAAAATACACAACAGGTCTATCAATACCAGACTCATCTGGTTGAAGCAAAACAGCTCTCACTCCTCACAAGCATCAACAGCCAGCTTAAATGGTTTTCTGAAATATGGAGCAACAAGAACAGGTGGACATGCCAGAACAGCCTTAATCTTACCAAATGCCTTGGCACAGTCATCAGACCAGACATAACATAATCAAATTCTTTCTCATGCCTTCTACAAGAGACTATAGAGTATATATCCTGTAGTGCACATAGGCTGTTTAAAAGGTTAGTTCACCCAAAAATGAAAATTCTGTCATTAATTACTCATCCTCATGTCGTTCCAAGCCTGTAAGACCTTCGTTCATCATCAGGTTTTTTTTATCCTCCATTGAAAGCAACAAAATTAGTACATTCAATGTCCAGAAAGGTACTAAAGACATCGTTAAAACCGATTTTTAAAAGACATTGATTTTTCCTCTTCCCTGTCAGTCTGTTAAGCAGTTGGCGCAGTGCTGTGTTTTCGTGTTTACGTCCAAACGCCGGCTCATTCACAATTCATATTTATTTGTATAGCGCTTTTCACAATACATATAGTTTCAAAGCAGCTTTACAGGGAGTGCATGTCAAAATTACAATTTAGAGTAATCTGTTATGAGAGTTGACTGTGTCCAAATTATGTAATTTCAGAAATGTACATATATAATCATGCAGCTAACAATGTAATTATTTTAAGCAATTTAATTTACAGTCACTATTAGCAAATTAAAGGTAGAAACAATAAGCTCATGGAAGTAATGAATACATGATAACTATAATTAGGATATATACTGTAGCAATATTTAGAATATGCATGTTGAACCAGAGTTTGCGTCATCTGAAGTCATTATTGGCGGGCTACTGCGTCAGTATCACACACACGCCTCGTGCTGCTCACGTGAAGAGGTATCAGCCAATACCGAGCCGCCATTCGGACATAGAACCTGGAAGCTGCAACGAAAATAGTGTAGCAGAGGAGAGACGTGGAGAGATGAATTTGTTGAATAAAGTTGTCATTTATGTTTTGTTTTTGCACACAAAAAAGTATTCTCGTCGCTTCATAACATTAAGGTTGAACCATTGTAGTCATGTTTACTATTTTAACAATGTTTTTACTACTTTTCTGGACAAAGAATGTGCTAAATTTGTTGCTTTCAATGGAGGATAAAAAAAATTTGATCTTGAATTTCATCAAAATATCTTAATTTGTGTTCCGAAGATGAACGAAAGTCTTACGGGTGTGGAACGACATGAGGGTAAGTAATTAATGACAGAAATTTCATTTTTGGGTGAACTAACGCTTTAAGGGTTAAGGTGAAGATTGGGGGAGAAAAAAAGTTTTTATGCCTAGAAGTTCCAATAATGCATTACACCCAAATAAATGGTGGGTGGGGTGGTGGAATAAAATGTGTGAAAACTAGCCTGTTCTATATATCGCTTTTTTATTATTATTGTTTGCTGTTTACAGTATCTCTTCATTTGTCCTTAATTGTGATGTGAACAAACTAATTGAAGGGTATACTTTCAAATCCACCATAAATCCCCAACATACTACCTGCATCTCAATTTATATTGCATGTGCTAAACTTTCTGTCACTAAATACAGATCATTTTAGAGCACATTACCTTGTTCTTAATTGCAATCAGTAAATAATTGTTCTAGGAGGTGTCAGTGTAGCTCTTGAGAGTAAGAATTATGACACGTTGCGTTGCATGAGTAATCATAACACATTTCAATCAGTCTTTCTCTAGCCACCTTAATCAGCAGTTTAACTAGAACCTTGGGCCCCTCCAGCCATAAATCAGGAGTCACCAGGAACCTTAATTCCACACGTAGAAGCAGTAGATTCTCTGACCTCCACATGGTCTTATAAAAGACCCAATGTCATCCGCTCTTTCACTGAGTGAGAGGGAATGAGTTTGGTTGCAGTAATTTCTTGAAAGTTGACAAGTTTATTGTGTTGTGATCTTGTGTGGCCTGACAGATGAAATGACACAGAGGCTGTAAAGCACCCATGTGGAGGCTTTCTGCTCACCTTGTTAAGGTCGAGCTGCACGAGAAAAGGCTGCGTCTTCAGGTGCGGTTGCCCCGCAACCTCCCAAAGTTCTCTAACCTTTGACAAATCGTCAAGTGTGACATATGGTGAATCCTGTCTAGAAATGAAATGAATGCTTTTATGAGAGCTTTTCAAATAACTGTTGTGCGTTTGGCTTTGATGAAAGTGAGACCGTTGTACTCCATATAAAAATCTCTGTTTTTACACTCTCTATAAGCCAAGGAATGTCAATTTTTGCTGGATAAGAACTATTGATTGTAGGTTTTAGCATGAAATGCACATAATACATTAAGTTTAGGGATTTTAAGTGATTTAATGGTAAATTCACTGATTTTTAACCCACTGTGTATTGTTACAATGCTTACAAATGGTAATATATGTAAATTAACAATGTTTACATTTTTTCTCAGAAATTCCCATTTATTTATCAGCAAAAGTCTGCAGGGTGACACAAAACATGTCATCCAGGGCTGAAAACTACAGATTACTTCTGCATTTTTGTATCCCTGCCATGGACAGATGGATCAAGGGTTATTAAACAGTTATTGTACTGTAGGTTTATCACCGAAAATTGTATTGTGCTTTGTCTACTCTTTTAACAGCATTATGGTAAAAAATACTCACCAAAACCTTCTTGCTGGTACGTGATAGCATTTTGCTTTAGGGGGTTGGGCAGAAGGTGCTTCCCCCTCCTTTACTTCCTAATTAACCAATAAACCAGAAGACTTTTAGTTTTTTCCCTTCCATTTGGGCTCGAACACTATGATTGTAGTCATCCAGTTTGAAATGGAGACTACAAAGAGAGGTTTTTCAGATTTTCTGTCGTGGTGTTCTTTATATATTAAAAAATTGCAGCTTATAGCCACTGCCTAAAACGTGCTGGATTCTTTACTGGAAACCGAAAATAACTCACTCACACTAAATTAAGTTGCTCCTAGGAACAACACAAGTTGACATTATTGTAACTAAAAGTTTCCCAAGAAGTATTTCCTACTCGAGCAAGGCAGTATTTGACTCTAGTCAGGCCAATCCAATAGGAGAAAACAGGGAGTGGCCTTAGACAGTGAGTTACCTCTTTAATAAAATGAAATTTTTTTAATACTACAGGGAAGTAATGTGATTATAGACAAGCATGTAACATAAACAATACTGTGTTCTGTGTTTAGATCTGTTTGATTGACAGATGGTGGCCAACAGGGTACGTTTATATCTCTAATGCAAGGCTATGGTGTTTTTATGAGGCTGAGAGCTGTTATACTCAACTGAATGTACTTTGTCTGAAAAGGGGCGGGAGGTAATGGACCGGTGCAAGCCCCTGATGGAAATATTTCAGAATAATGGCTTTTAAGGGGAAGATTTACAGTATGCCAAAATGGATAAGATATTTGGCACAAATACTTTTCCTCAATCAATGTCAGCACTTTTCTCTGTGGCACGTTCGTTGAGCAATAAAAAAAAAGTGAAAAAATGATCATTTTCAGGAACAATGTTTCTACACTTTGTTTAAAAGATTATATTGTATGAGCAACTCACTGTATAGATGCTGAGTCAGATGCTTGAGTACCAGCCAGAACACTGTCCTCCATTCTCATAAATGCTTTGCCTTTGCAATTTCATGACAAGGCCATTACTACTCTTAGAGGTGTGAGAAAAGATCATCCACATCGATCTGTCTGTCTGTCTGTCTGTCTGTCTGTCTGTCTGTCTATCTATCTATCTATCTATCTATCTATCTATCTATCTATCTGTCTGTCTATCTATCCGTCTGTCCGTCTGTCCGTCTGTCTGTCTATTTGTTGGTCGTTTGTTTACTTTAAGTAAATAATGTTAAATATTTTTATAGCATATTATAGCAATTACTTACAAAAAGCAAGTGTCTGGTTAAGAATATCCTACTTTGAATTAATCTTGTTTACAAAAATTTGGGACCATTGTAATCCAAACCAAATACTTTAACGTAACTTAATTATCTTCAAAACACACAAGTGTTTTATAATGCGAGTTAACTTGTTTACGATTTGACCTCTGTTTGGGAAGGGATTTTGTAATTTACTCTCACAGCCTTAACTATAAAACAAGATTACTTATTTGCTTTTGTATTATATTTGAAGCGTAAATTCTGCAGTAATTCTACATACAATTTTATAAAATATATTTGCCATGGTAAGATTTATAAAGTCAGTTGTCAGGTCAAGTCATTTAGTGCTTTGTACACATTGTTTCAAAGCAGCTTCACAGTACAAACAGGGAACAGAATCAGTAATATAAACCATCAAATACGTGTCAAATTCAAATTCTGCTGTATAGCAGCTCAACAGGGTCATTATTCAGCTCAAGTCAGTTCAGTGTTGCAATTATCGTACCACACCAACTTACCATTGAGATACAATGTAAGAATATTTCACTATTTTGATAAATACATAATTTATGTGATGTACAGTAATGCAGATTGGATTTTAGCAGTGATTTAAGTCTTCAAATGATCTTATTCATGTCAGTGACTGACTTTGATAATGATAAAAAAACTATAACTTTTTTTTGGGGACTTGACAACCAGAATGCAGCATCAGTTATTTCAGTTATTGATTCCATTGTTAACTGCTATTTGCAGTCATCATCACAAGTGACTTTACATGATTTAAAAAATGTTTAATAAGCCACTCAAGTATCGACTGAGAAGATATTAGAAACATGAGGTCATGCCTAAGAACAGCCTTTACCTGTGGCAAAATAGCTGTAAAGAACAGCCTCTCATGGCTTATTGCATAAGTAAAAGCATCTAAAAAATAATAAATTAATTTTATCAGCCAAAGTGCAGAAGGCTGAACGGAATGGAGGGGTCTCTCAGAAACTGAACCCCAGATAGTGTGCAATGGGAGGAGAGGGCATACGACTCAAGGCTGGGCATTTAGACATAAATAATTGACAGAACAGAGTCAGTGTCACTGTTTTGCTGCTTGGAAAGAGGAGAAGCCTGTCAGTTGTGACAGTGAGGTAAAAAGAGTGAGAGAGGGGTCAAAGCAGAGTCTCAAGAGAGTCACTGTGCTCGCCTGAATGTGCGTATTTCAGAGACAATGGAGTATCATTTTGTCTCATTGTGGTTTTAAGAGTGAGTCAATAACAGTCTCAATAAATCATTACTTAAAACCACCATGAAATCAAAATTGACAGTTCTTATTATTTCTATGGAATTTTGCAGTATTTATTACTTGATAAATGATTGATCTGTGCATCTTTTTTTCTTTTTTTTTTTAATTCATGTGCCATCATAATCTTAAATCAAAATAACTTCCTCTCCCTCTTGCAGTGACATCTCTTCTAGTGACGTGTTTACTGGAGCGAGGACAGGCCAACCTGTCACTCACATGCCATCACAGCAATAACAAACCACAACGATCCAATTAATTCCTACATTTCTTCTTGTTCAAGAAACCGTTTCACTAGGATATATGTCAGTAAAGAAATGACAATCGCAACTTGCATTTCATGCCGGCTTTATATATAGTCCAAAAGTCTGAAAATAGCTATTTATATTTAATTTAAAACATTTTTGACATTACGAATTGTATTATCAAACCTTTGTACAATTACATTAACATGCTCACATATTTGTTTGAAATAAATACATTCCTGGTAAAATAATATTTAATAAATTAGTTTAAATCATATTAATTCAAAAATGCTTCACAGTATAAAATTAATGCCAAAGAAATAGTTGCTTTTCCATTTACCAAACTGTATATTATAAACATGAATTTTGTTTTCAAAGTTTGTATGTTTAATTCATTTTAATTAAATACTTCTCATTTATTTTGAATGCATAATATGTTCACAAATTAAGATTCATTTAATGTACATTTGACATACATATAAAAACAGAAATATTTTTTCAGGGATAATAGGCTTATCTGTAAACAAAGACTTTAGAGTTTGGGACAAAACATTACCATGTACAAATTGAAGACTACAACTAAAAATCTTGTTCACTCTTTTAGGTTCCCTTGGTTTGTTCCCCATAGCATCCTCAGTACCACAGCTTGAAGCACAGTGTATACTGACAGGTTTTTGGCCTCTTCCCCAAGCTCTATAGATTATAGATGGTTGCTCCAATGGTCAGGCATATCAGTACCGAAGTCTGGCTGCTGTGACCTTGCCAGAGGGGTAGCAGGAGACAGCTGACCTCAGACTCTCACGCCACATGCCGCCTGCAAGTAAATCCACTTCACATTCAACCAGGACTGCAAAGGTAAAGAGAGGAGGGAAGTGTTTTAGTACTGTCCAGAGAGAACTTGAAGACAAATTGATCAAAGCCTGAGCTACTATCCATTACAGCAGGGTTTCTCTACGTTCTTTTTAACCCCCACAACCCCATCAGTATGTTTTATAGCTAGCCTAATAGTGCTGGTAGAAAATATCGATTTCTCGATTTTGTGTCGATTAAAAATCGAACCATAGCCTTATTTCAACATTTTTTCAACAAGTTTTGTGTATTGTTACTTTCTATATGAAACAAAGTCTTATCTTTTAAATTGTCATTTAATGAAATTCAAACAATAAATACAGTTTTGGCGCTCTTTATTGTAACATTACATATAAGTTAGTTCAAGCAAAACGGCAGTGCAGAGCGCACGTAATCTCTTTCTCTTTACTAGGCTACTAGTTAAGCTATAACACGAAATACAGTAAACTTGAATGAACATCAGAACAGAAGGTATGTTTAAATATAAAGCTGAACTTACCAAAATGTATCATATCTAATTGAATCGCTCAGTTTTAACCGCAGAAGGACTTGTAAACAATATCACGTTACCTCAGAAAAGCCATTCAATGTCCATAGATGGTAATTCCCTTACGAAAAAGAAGTTTATTCAAGTGTGCTATTAAACTAAAAATAAGAAAGTATACTTTCAGTCTACTTCTGAGAAATATACTTAAAAGTGCACTTAAGTATACTTGACTTATACTGACAGAAAAGTCTAAGTAGGCCTATATTTGGCCTATACTTGGACTCAGTCTTTTGATCGAGATATACTTAAAAGTATATTTATAAATGTATAGTATAAAGTACATTGTTTGAAAATATTGATTTATAAAGAAAACAGATGTATTTCTAATTCTGAGTAGGCCTATCTGAATTTTTGCGTAGGCTAGTCCACTGGTAGTGTACATAGGAATTTTCAGGCTATTCGGTAGGGGGCGCTGTTACGCATCTTCTGAAAGAGTACAGAATCTCCGGATCAAAATGCAGGAGAAGAAGAAGCTGAAACAAGCGATAGAAGATTACTCACCCAAATATAAAATAAAGCGATCATCAAATTTTAAATAGCATATAAATCAAAACTGCCAAATGCGACTGAATGAGGACTATGAAGCTTTGGGGGTGTTTATGGACTCAAACTACTCCACCTGTGTTTGATCATTGTTCTGAATCCCATCCGGACATAGTCTTTGACAAAAATTGAAATTCAACTTTCTCAGCTTTTTGTTTAAAATATTTTATAAAAAAAATAAAAAGAAACTTACCCACATTTAAGTGTTGATAAAAAGGATTCATGAAGCTAGAATAAAATATATTTCAAGTATAAAAAAAATACCTAAATAGGAACTTAGTAGTATACTTAAAGAGCAAAAATAATATTTAAAAAGTAAACTATAAGTGTGAAGTTATGTTCACTTAAAGAAAACTTACAAGTATACTTGCACTAAACTAGTAGTTTACTGCACTCTAAAAACTGCTGGGTTAAATATGGACAAAACCAGGGATTGGGTTGTTTTCACCCAGCCATTTTTTTCAACCAATTTTGGATTTATTTTTTTAGCCAGCAATATAGTAATATAGTAAAAGGCGTGTTTTTGCTCACCCCCAAATAGGGGCAAATTTGTGGTGTATTTTAAGCTGAAACTTGACCAGACCAGAGACTTATATTACATCATGCGAAAGAGGGCATAATAGGTGCCTTTTAACCCAACCTGCTGGGTTTGTCCATATTTTACCCAGCTTGGGTTTTTTTAACCCAGCATTTTTTAGAGTGTGAGAGTATACTTCAAAGTGTACTTTCATATACTAAAAATGTAATACTAATATTACAGTAGTAAACTACTAGTATACTTATAAGTTCACTTGTAGTACAGATGCAGTACAGATGAAAAACGTAGCTGTGAACTAGTTGTGTACTTAAAGTTTACTACTGTTACACTTATAGTACACTTAAACGTATATTTCAGTTGGGCCAATTTAGTCCAAAGCAGTATTAAAATAGAACACTTACAAGTTTACTACTAGTACATTGATACTAGTATACTTACTACATAAAGTATAGGCTACTTAAAAACATACTTGAACATTACTTAAGTATACTTGATAAAATGAACTTGAAGTATACTTCTTTTTCGTAAGGGTTGGCTAGAAAAATGTAATCTAAAGAGGAGCATTTTGCTAAATATACTGTATGTACTATATTACATAATTATTATATTTTTGAACCTGTTCATCAGCCTATTTATGTTTAAATGAATAAATCAACAAAAGAAGTGTTTAAAAGCCACCATTATAAATATATTGTTTGCAATTTAAATTTTCATATACAAATCATAATATCAACTAACTATTTTATTTCAATAAACATGTCACAATAGGCTATAACAACGCAACTACATGAAAAGAGCTTTTACTGTTATAAAAATGCAGACTTGTCAGCATTAGTGGAACTGAAGGTGTCAGAATAAACACAAAACGCACGTGATCGTTGTCATTGGTGAACACGGCCAATCATGAAACAGCTGTTTTGTCATCAGAGCTCGTGCAGCCGCTCTGGAGAAGACTCAGCCGTCTACTCTCAAATCGCTCGCGGTACTTAGAAGCCTTACGTCACAGTGACGTGGCATCTGCACTGTCTCAATTCAGACAAAATTTCTAACCGGCATGCACTGCATCAAGTCAGCCAACGATTGGTCTGCACTCTTGTTCGACTTCATGCGGCGACACATAGATCGGCTGCTGCCTGACAAAAACAATGCATTCTGGTTAGAACATTTGTCCAACTTTGATCGGCACTGCAGCCGCCTTACGATCACATGTGCCATCAAAGTACTGTGAGAGCAAAAGGAGACCAGCTGCCTAGGTCAGGCGCTGCAGTTGCTCAAAATTGGTCAGATTCTGGGATGATAAGGACGACATGTGTTGCGTGTTTTTTTCTTAGACAAGTTCCTGTATTTAACCAGTCTTGATATTGAATATCTTATATTCAAAACACTGGAATTTCAATCGCATCCACTTCTTCGGCTACAATCAATGCGAAAGTGATTGGAGAGCATATACAACTCCTTATGCTTATGAATCGCACTCGTGGTACTTTGATGTCATACGCCGATCAGTCTGCGCAGTGCTGATGCATCTCGAACAAGCCTTAAAATGTTAGTTCACCCAAAAATAGAAAATTCTGTCATTAATTACTCACCCTCATGGTATTCCACACCCGTGAGACCTTCGTTCATCTTCAGAACACAAATTAAGATATTTTTGATAAAAGAGAGG
>RJVU01044706.1:0-15506 GCA_003731715.1 Anabarilius grahami
CATTGTGTGTCATTTGTTTTTGAGATTCAAAAAACAATTAATTTCTTCAGCTAAAGTTGAAGAATGTATTACAAAAATCCTGCCAGAGACTTTGAACGGGCCACATGAACTGGTTTAAGTATAAAGAAGTAAATCATATTGCCAGAAGGCGGAGCTTAATATCAAGATGTAGAAGCATTTCAATCTGAAGGAGGTTGTCAGAATTCAAAGGCATCCAGTCTGAATGATACTGAAGACTTTCAGATTCTTCTTCAGATATCTGCTGTCATGATTATTTTCACTCTCCTCAGTTTTTTGTGGACATTTATTGGTAAGATAAAGTTGTTTTTTATGCTCCAATCTATCAGTAACATTTTACTTATTTACTACTACTTTCTACGGTTTAGTTTCTGTTTGATTGATCTAATTAGACTTTTATTCCACATTTACAGGCCACACAGAGGCAGATGTAATAAACTCCTTGTCAGAGGATGAAAATAGTCTTGTTGGTGATACTGTTGCTCTGTCCTGCAGTTACAAAGACTATACGGGTACTGTAAATAGCTTACAATGGTACAGACAATATCCCAGATCCAAACCAGAGTTCCTCCTTTACATCTTCCCACATGGAGCTATGAGTGAAGATAGACCAGACAGATTTTCAGCTGAAGTTCATCAAGATATTAAACAAGTGGATCTGAAGATCTCCTCTGCTGTTCAGGCAGATTCTTCCATGTACTATTGTGCCCTGGTGCCCACAGTGACAGGAAATATAACTGCATCATACAAAAACCCTCACATGTCATCATCAAAGAAAGACAAAACTCTAAACACTTACTTCATCCTGTCTCAAATGCATCATCACCACTATAGTCTGTCCTTTTGCTGAAACAAGTCATGACAGATGCATTCATATAGTCAAAGGTTCACATCTCCATATGACTGAAATTGTACAGAAAACTTTGAAGTGTTTTGCCAGGAGGTGGCGCTGTATGATTTAAAGTGAGACAGAAGAGACTTTTTCCAATAGTATATTCCTGCAATATGAGTTTTATGTTACATGCAGATTAATTCTCTGTGTCAATATTGTTATTGCGCAGGTCAGATTTTGCCCTTAGGTTGATGTTATTTTGTCTGCTCAAATGTCAGACTGACATGTTTAAATTTAAGCTGCAAGAAATTGTTAGTTTGCTTCAGATTTTAGTTTACTTTTATCTATTTAATTGGTGGTTCCTAACATTACTATAAAGAGACAGCATCCATTAATACGTTTTCTTTCTTCCTTTTTTGCTTGCAATGTTTTTTAGAAAAATGTGTTACTGAATGATAATAATATAGCAGATATTGTATTCTGAGGGAGGAGCTACATGATTCACATTTTATATTACCCAGCACCTGCTATATTTGAGTTAGTTATATCTTTGGTAGAAATGTGCAGCAGTGATTTTCAGTCATTTTTGTCTCTTCACTGGTCAGGTCTTCATTTTGAGAGAAAAACAGTCCACACATTTAATTAAATTGGTGTAATTGGTGTAAGAATCTGTACTATGGTTTTTCTTGTGGCAAAGATACCTTGGCTTTATCATTATTAATTACCCAGAATCCACAGAGAGCTTCAGTGGGCGGAGCTTTATGATGATTTCCTCAGAATCTGCACTCAGCTCTTGTGTTGCTCTAAACGTCTTTTATTTATGATCTCTCTCAGTCATAATGTTGTTCTTTTGTCTCACAGTTCTGGCACTTCTTACAGGTATTTCATTTTGATATTCTGTTAATATGATATAATTCTGTTAATATAACTTCTATTTGCTATAAATTAAATTTAAATGAACAGATATAACTACTGAATGTGCAATGAGTTATTCTTATGTTCTTGATATCATTTTTCAGAAAGTGCTTTTGCGAATTCAATAACACCCCTCTCTACTGTAAATCATACTGTAGAAGGAGAAAAGACGACTCTTTCCTGCAACTACAGTGGAAGTACTATACAGAGTTTTCAGTGGTACAGACAGCATCCCAACACTGCTCCAGAGTTTCTCTTGCAAGCTTTTGAAAATCAGGGTCCAGTGAAGAACAGCCATCATGTCGCTGAAGCACAAAAGGACAAAAAACAACTGAATCTGGAGATCTCCAAAACTGAAATATCAGACTCTGCCATATACTACTGTGCTCTGGTGCCCACAGTAACAGGAAACCCTTCTACACTGTACAAAAACCTGACATACAGTATGATGATCACTTAACATTAATCTGAACAACTCCTCTCCTGCAACCATACAAAAGATTGAAATATAATCTAATATCACAAAACTATCACAAACTGCCATGATCAACAGCAGCATTAAACTAATTCTTCAGTGTTCTTAAACTTGCAGGATTTTTTTTTCTACATAAAAAAATTATCTAAAATTTTCTTTACTATTTCGACAAACTATGTGCATCTTACAAAGGAACAAGCTTGTATTTTATAACATTATTTCCATTGAGTGCACAAGATGTCCTTTTTAATAAATGGAAGTGCATGTTACTTATTGAAGAAATGTCTATTGCAGACACAATAAACATTATCCATTAATAAACTTATTCTAATAAACATTACACCTAATAAATTAGCAATCAAAATGTGTTTTTTTTTCTTCAGATAGAGGAAAGACACATGTGACAGAGGGTGGAGCTCTCACAAAGTGTTTAATGTGGAAGAGGATTAGAGTCACTCTACTTCACTTCATCTTTGTAGACCATCCATCATGATTCTCCTTTGTTGGATTTCTTTTTTATTCATATGTAGATGTTTAGATTTTAAAAGCTGAAAAAGACACTACAATGAATATGTAGTGTGTGTCTGAAGTTAGAGCAAATGCTACATGTGTTTATGATGATAAATTAGTATTCTTTTTAATGAATAAAAGATTAATCTCCCGCTAGAATCTCTTTCACTAGAGTGAAAATGCCTCTATTTCATATTTTTGTTTAATTTAATGCAGTAAAACAATTTCTGTATGAATAGTCCCAACACAAAATAAAAATGTGTTGTCGTCCACTTCCTTGCCACAGGGTGGCGCTCTGCAGCCTGTTATTAGAAAGCAGCTCAAGTTAAATATGAGTGACTCCAGGTTGAGGGTGGAGCAAATTCACAAAGACTTGAATGTGTAAAAGGTTGATTCAGATGGAGTGAACCTGCTTTGACAGCTTTACAATCACTCTTCATCACAAACCATCATGCTTCTCTTTTGTTGGATATCACTGTCATTATTCATGGGTAAATCATTTCTTATTCTATTCTTTTTATTAAATGAAACTTTATTTTATGTCATTGTGTGCACAAGTGCTTAGTATCAGTTTAATTAATACAGATGCATTTTGTCCATACAGGAAATTCCTTTGCTGACACAATACAGCCGTTGTCTTCTGAACAACATATTTTCAGAGGTGACAGTGTGACTCTGTCCTGTAACTACAGTGGCCGTGGATATAGCCTGCTATGGTATCGGAAACATGAGGGATCAAGACTGAAGTTCCTGATACTTGTAAATGAAAATTCAGATTCATCTGAGACTTCTCTTCGTCTGTCAGCAAAAGATTCAAAAGACAAAAAACAAGTGAATCTTACAATCTCTTCTGCTGAGGTGTCAGACTCTGCTCTGTACTACTGCGCTCTGAGGCCCACAGTCACAGAAAGAGCAGAAACACTGTACAAAAACCTGATTCCAGTCATGTGATTCTGTACTGCTATTGATTTTACAGTTCAGTTTGATATCTCAATAAATAATCATAACCCTTGTTTAAGTTGTATTTCAGGTGTGTGGGAAAACTTTAAATTGATGTTTGATTTCAATTTTGTAAAATGTGTAATTTCTATGTGCATACACACATTTTAGTTTGTCTCTTTTATGAGAATATTTTAATATGTTATGTTTTCAAATTTTTTACAATTTCATTTCTTTACATTTTTCTACAAACTAACAACTAAACATCTATAAATTTTAGAACAGCCTTAAAAATTTGTTTTCACCCAGAAGAGGGCGTTCTTCTCATTTCTGTAGTCCTCATGTACACAATGAGCTCAAGACTCATCATGGAAGGTCAAATCTTGCCACAGGGTGGAGCTCCAGACTTAAATCACAGTTTTTCAGAGAGGAAAAGACACATCTGTGATCACAGCAGTGAATTTAGTATGTTGTTTTTTTCAGGAGACTCTCTTGGTGATGTAATAACATCTCATGATTCTGAAAAAGAAGCTCAAGATGGTAACAGTGTTTCTCTCTCCTGCAACTACAGTGGTTCTGTTTACAATCTACTGTGGTATCGTCAGTATCAGAGATCCAAACCAGAACTCCTTCTCTCCATCACTGAATCTGGAGATCCAGTTAAAGCAGATCCATCAGCCCACTGGTTTTCTCATAAAGTTGACAAACTCAGAAAGTTCATGGAACTGGAAATCAGCCCTGCTAAACTATCAGACTCTGCTGTGTATTACTGTGCTCTGAGGCCCACAGTGACAGGAAACACAAAAACAATGTTTTGATTATTTAATATATAATCTATATGAATAAAGTACTTGTACTGAGGCATGTTTCTCCTGTGGTGTGATGTGTCAAACTCCATCTGAAAGTATTTTAACAACATTGTCTAATCCTTATTCATTTGCATGCTTTTCTTTTTCTTTCTTTCTTTCTTTACCTCAAATTAATTGTGATGCTACATGGAATATTTGTTCAAAAGTTTCATTACATTGGTGTAAATAGAAGTACTAAACTGAGAGAATCTGTACTATGGTTGTTCTTGTGGCAAAGATACCTTGGCTTTATCATTATTAATTACCCAGAATCCACAGAGAGCTTCAGTGGGCGGAGCTTTATGATGATGCAAGCAACAGAAAGGAGTTCAAAACATTTCCTCAGAATCTGCACTCAGCTCTTGTGTTGCTCTAAATGTCTTTTATTTATGATCTCTCTCAGTCATAATGTTGTTCTTTTGTCTCACAGTTCTGGCACTTCTTACAGGTATTTCATTTTGATATTCTGTTAATATAACTTTTATATTATTTATTTATTTGCTATAAACTAAATTTTAATGAACAGATATAATTACTGAATGTGCAATGAGTTATTCTTATTTTCTTGATATCATTTTTCAGAGAGTGCTTTTGCGAATGCAATAACACCCATGTCTACTGTAAATCATACTGTAGAAGGAGAAAGGACGACTCTTTCCTGCAACTACAGTGGTAGTAATATAAAGAGTTTTCAGTGGTACAGACAGCATCCCAACACTGCTCCAGAGTTTCTCTTGCAAGCTTTTGAAAATCAGGGTTCAGTGAAGAACAGCCATCATGTCACTGAAGCACAAAAGGACAAAAAACAACTGAATCTGGAGATCTCCAAAACTGAAATATCAGACTCTGCCATATACTACTGTGCTCTGGTGCCCACAGTAACAGGAAACCCTTCTACACTGTAAAAACCTGAGATGATAAAAAAAATACATTAATAACATCTTGAGCAAACTTTCTAAACTTTTAAACAATATCAGAATGATGACATCTGATATTGAACAAAGTATTTCCCACGTAGAAGGCAACGTTCTCAGGACCTTGCGCAACGTTCCCTAAAAGTTGTCAAAAGGTGAAGAAAATTCTGAACCTTTACAGAACATTCGGGACGTTCCTAAAATGTCCTCTTTTGGTAATGAAAGTGCTGCAGTTTAAGGTTCCTTATATGACTTTAGGGGGACGTTCCATTTTGGTTATTTTATGGCCAAAAAAAGAACATTACAAAGAGGACATTTCGGACATTAACAGAACGTTCCCACATGGTCCTCTGTTGGTCATTTAATAACGTTCCCGATATGAGTTTAGGGGAACGTTCTATTTTGGTTATTTTATGGTCATGCAAGAACGTTACAAAGAGGACATTTGGGAAGTTAACAGAACGTCCTATAGTAATGGTCCCCTAAACATTCCCAGAACGTCCTGAACGTTCCCCAAACCTTAGAAGAACTCCACATCGTGACTGTCTCTGAGCGTTCTGGGAACATTACTAGGGGACAGATTGTCCCGCTAAAAATATTACGTTTCCAGAACTTTCACTAATATTAAGGACCTTGACTAGTAACATTCCCAGAATGTTCAGAGAGTTCTTTTAAAGTTTGAGGAATGTTATTTAGTAGACCTTCAGGAAACATTCAGGATGATCTGGGAATTTTTAGGATATTTATACTATAGGATGTTCTGTTAACCTCCCCACAATCTTATGTTATATCAAACGCTTTAGAAAACACAGTAACAACAACTGGAGAAAGAATAAAATCAAACTGTCAAGGGTCAGGAGCCCAACTAAAGCAAGCGCTTACCTCCGTAACGGTGACATTTATAAATTTTGGTAAAACTTCAACATCTCATTAAGAAGATTTGTATGAAAGAAACAAAGTCAGAGTGATTTGTAATAAGTGAAGATGCAGAGATCTAGAGAGATCTGTTAGTGTTTAATGTTGTTTCTGTTATCTGAGTTTTGTGAGGTCACCATTGTGCTGGAGAGTAGATCCTGTGCTTCAGTCAGTGATGATCCAGAAACACTGATGTTCTGCTGCATGTTGCTTTATTTAAAGACAGTAACTGTGTAGTTGCTGATACAGCAGTTACATTAGCTCATGCATGTGTTGTTGCAGCTAATGACTTACTGCAAGAGATTTGCAATTTAAAGAAAAGGTTTCATAATATGAATCCAGGAATTACCTGTAAAGATCTTTTTTGTTTTTTGTAAGAAATAATAGTTTTTGTTTGAACAGCCACTTTTATTAGTCAATTTAGCTCTAATTTTCAATTCAATTTTTTGACAAGGGCAGCAGGAACGTTCTGAGAACATTTCCAAATAAAGTATGGTTCCCTAAACGTTCAGAGAACGTCTTGAATGTTCCCTGAAGGTCCACCAAATAACGTCCCCCAAACCTTTAAAGAACTCCACATCGTGACCGTCTGTGAACATACTGGGAACGTTACTCAACACCAGTGGGGACGTTCTGAGAATGTTCTGGGAATGTAAAATTTCTAGCGGGGTTCTCTTTGTCTCGTCACACATATACAAGCCCAGTATTTATCAGAGAGTAAAGACTCAGAGGGTGGAGCTCTTTCACTAAGAGGATGATCCAAAGTTTCTTTATGTTTACTGACTTTGTCATCACTCTTTCTCCAAAGATCATCCATCATGTTTCTCTCTTATTGGATATTTTCATTATTCATCGGTAAGAGATGTTCTATTTTTCAGGGGTTTTTGTTTTCAACCACATGCTGAAGAATAAAAGCCAGATAATGTGGTGTGTGGACAAAGTTAATTTTAGAGCAACCGATGCAGTTTATGATGACAAGATCTAATTTCTGTTCTATTAACAAACATGCATTTCTCTCTTTTTTACAGGAATTTCTTTTGCAAACTCAATACACCCATTATCCTCTGAAAAGCATGTTTTCAGAGGTGAAAATGTGATTCTTTCTTGTAACTATAGTGGCGATGTAAACAATCTGCAGTGGTTTCGTCAGGATCCTGGATCTCGCCCAGAGCACCTCATTCTCGTCACAGAATATTCAGAACCTGATCTTTCACGTCGTCTGTCAGCAAAAGCTACAAAAGACAAAAAACAAGTGAATCTTACAATCTCCTCTGCTGAAGTGTCAGACTCTGCTCTGTATTACTGCGCTCTGCAGCCCACAGTGACAGGAAACCTGAGAACACTGTACAAAAACCTGGGATGCATTACACTTGTGTTAACCTAGATGTTTTTTAACCTCAGCAGAAATGGTTTAAGTCATCAAAGTCTAAAAATATCTTTCCAAAGAAGTTAATTCAAACAGTTGTAAAGGGTTAGTTCACCCAAAAATTTAAATTCTGTCATTAATTACTCACCCTCATGTCGTTCCACACCCATAAGAACTTTGTTCATCTTCAGAACACAAATAAAGATATTGTGATGAAATCCAAGAGGGGTTTTTTATCCTCCATTGAAAGCAACAAAATTACCATATTCAATGTCCAGAAAAGTAAAAATAGTCACCGTGACTACAGTGGTTCAACCTTAAAAATAATAAACTTATTCAACAAATTCTGTCATTCTGCATTGCTGTTTTCGTTGCAGCACTTCCAGGTTCTGCATCCGAACGACGGCTCAGTATTGGCTGATGCTGGTCACATGAGCAGCATGACGCATGCGTGTGATGCTGACACAAGAGCCAGCCAATAAAGAGCGGGAGTTTGGACGTAAACACGGAAGCTTTGCACTGCGCCAACTGCGTAACAGACTGACAGAAGAGGAAAAATTGTTGAATAAAGTTATTTTTGTTTTGTTTTGCACACAAAAAGTATTCTCGTTGCTTCATAACATTAAGGTTGAACCACTGTAATCACATAGACTATTTTAACAATGTTTTTACTACTTTTCTGGACCTTGAATGTGTTCATTTCATTGCTTTCAAGTGAGTATAAAAAACTCAGATTTCATCAGAATATCTTAATTTGTGTTCTGAAGATGAATGAAGGTCTTATTGGTGTAGAACGACATGAGGGTGAGTAATTATAACAGAAATGTCATTTTTGGGTGAACTAACCCTTTAATGTGTTTGTTGTCTCAAAAGTAAAGTCATGCACTCAGTCCAGAAGAGGGCGCTGTGCTCTATGTACTGTAGTCCTCCTCACGCTCATAACAATCAGCACAATCATCACACAAGTCTTTGGATAATGTACAGAAGCAAGCCAGCTTAGCATCAGAGCATGGCATTATAGTCGGTCATCATATATATCTAATCCTGATCTATTGTGATGTCTTGAATTGGAACAATTGTGAAATAAGATTTATTTTCAGCTAAAACATAAAAATATTACATACTGCATTGTTTTAAATAAACAGTTTGTATGCAGCACCAGCATATGTAGGCCTACTTTAAAATATTAATACTTCATTCAGGCATAAAAAAAAAAAATAAAAAAAAACACTTAGCTCATATTTTTAATTTGCCACAAGGCGAAGCTCTAGGCTCAAATCATTGTGTTTCAGGAAAGATATGAATCTGTCATTTCATTACATCATGCTGCTCTGTGCACTTCACATATTTTTGGTGCTTGCAGATGAGATTTATCCCAACATTAATTAATAAGTAAAGTGATACTGCTTTGCAGGAGTAATACAAAATAGCCTAAATTATTTAAGTCGTTGATCTCTCAAATCTGTCCTCCATTCCAATTTTGCATTCACCAGCTGTTTACATCAAATACTCGACACCATATAAGGAGAAGTAGGCGGAGAAAAGAAAGCACACAAATCTCATTGATTCTCGTGTCTATCACTTGGTAAGATTTGAGAATTCAGAAAAGTCTCCTGCACAGAACAGAAAGTCATTCACAGAGTGAGGCTACAAAAGAAACACAGAAGGCACTTGCTATTTCTCTATCCCAGTATTAGGATGCTGTTTTTTTACTTTACAGTCATGGCACTTCTTTCAGGTGATTGATTTATATTTATATCAAAGCTATACATGTTGTTTTGAGCTATACAAGTTTAATTTTGAGAGGCTACAGAAGTGAAGTTGTCTGTGTTGACAGAGATGGAAAATTAAAAGTGGATATATATGTTGTGTCTGTAGACAGTGATTTTTTACACATTGTATAAACTCTTAATATAATAATTTTATATTTGTATTATTATAAACTTATAAAATGTTAGAATTAATAATATATTTATGAAAATATAAAAATAAAATCAGTTTTCCTTTGTCTGATAAAATGCCATTTTAATATAGGAAATATCTTACCCAGGATTGTGAGAATGATGACGATTAAGAAACATGGGACAATTTTGATAGATCATTTTTAATGATAGATTAAATAATTTGAGACGGAATCAACATTTTGTCACAGAATCTTCAGATGCATCTTATCCTTCTCGTCATGTATAAAGATCAAAAATATAAAAAAGAAAAAATTTGTTGGGAAAGATCTGCTAAAATTACGGACTAAATACCTCAAAAGACACTAGAGAGGAGCAAAGAAAAGAAATATTGAGTGGAGACATACATTTAGTGTTAGTGATGGTCGGTATAGGATCTTAAAGTGATAATGTAGTAGTGTATGTGCGCGTATATGAAACAGATCTGATTCTGACACTTGGTTGATGAACTATTATGTTTATCTTTCAGTTTGTTGATTCATCTGGGTGAGATGGTTTCATGTATCTAAATTAAAGACAAAAACTATATGGAAAATCTGTGTTGTAAATAAACTGAGAGAATCTGTACTATGGTTGTTCTTGTGGCAAAGATACCTTGGCTTTATCATTATTAATTACCCAGAATCCACAGAGAGCTTCAGTGGGCGGAGCTTTATGATGATGCGAGCAACAGAAAGGAGTTCAAAACATTTCCTCAGAATCTGCACTCAGCTCTTGTGTTGCTCTAAATGTCTTTTATTTATGATCTCTCTCAGTCATAATGTTGTTCTTTTGTCTCACAGTTCTGGCACTTCTTACAGGTATTTCATTTTGATATTCTGTTAATATGATACATTTCTGTTAATATAACTTTTATATTATTTATTTATTTGCTATAAACTCAATTTAAATGAACAGATATAACTACTGAATGTGCAATGAGTTATTCTTATGTTCTTGATATCATTTTTCAGAGAGTGTTTTTGCGAATGCAATAACACCCCTCTCTACTGTAAATCATGCTGTAGAAGGAAAAAAGACGACTCTTTCCTGCAACTACAGTGGAAGTAATATACAGAGTTTTCAGTGGTACAGACAGCATCCTAACACTGCTCCAGAGTTTCTCTTGCAAGCTTTTGAAAATCAGGGTCCAGTGAAGAACAGCCGTCATGTCGCTGAAGCACAAAAGGACAAAAAACAACTGAATCTGGAGATCTCCAAAACTGAAATATCAGACTCTGCCATATACTACTGTGCTCTGGTGCCCACAGTGACAGGAAACCCTTCTACACTGTACAAAAACCTGACATACAGTATGATGATCACTTAACATTAATCTGAACAACTCCTCTCCTGCAACCATTCAAAAGATTGAAATATAATCTAATATCACAAAACTGTCACAAACTGCCATGATCAACAGCAGCATTAAACTAATTCTTCTGTGTTCTTAAACTTGCAGGATTTTTTTTCTACTGAAAAAAATGATCTACAATTTTCTTTACTATTTTGACAAACTATGTGCATCAAAGGAACAAGCTTATGTATTTTATAACATTATTTACATTTTTAAAGAAACATCTATTGCAGACACAAACATTATCTATAAATAAACTTAAACATTATGTCTAATAAATTAACAATCAAAATGTGTTTTATATACAGTAAATCTTTCATCATAGAAAACAATTTCTGTATGAATAGTCCCAACACAAAACAAAGCATTGTCGTCCACTTCCTTGTCACAGGGTGGCGCTCTGCAGCCTGTTGTTAGAAAGCAGCTCAAGTTAAATATGAGTGACTCCAGGTTGAGTTTGACACTTAAAGCATTCATTCTGCTGAACAATGGCCAGGTTTACTGTAGTCTTGATGGTATTTTCACTGCTTCAGGGTAAGTAATACTTCATTGTTGCATCAGTGTCAGTATCAATAGACTGGACATGTGACAGTAACAGTTATGTTGAACAATAATTACTTTAACAGATTTTCTTTCTTCTTCTTTTACAGAGAGCACTGATGCATATACAATAGAATCTCTCTCACCAGAAAAGCATGTTTCAGTTGGAGAAAGTGCTGTTATCTCCTGCAAATACAGCGGCCTTGGGCCCAGCTTCCAGTGGTATCGCCAATATCCAAGATCCAGACCAAAGTTCCTTATTTTTCACACAGAGATTGCTAATTCAACTAAACCCACTTTACGTCTCACAGCAATACCCAAAAAAGAAATGACACAAGTGTATCTGGAGATCTCCTCTACTGAAGTGAAAGACTCTGCTGTGTATTACTGCGCCCTGGTGCCCACAGTGACAGGAAACACACCTGCTCTGTACAAAAACTTAATACATTCATCTGCATTGCTTTGTCCCTTCTGCCATTGCTACTTTAAACAATCTGTAACCTGAACAGATCTTGCATGCGCTGTCTTTTTTTTAATCTCTTTATTGTCTGTATTTTTGTGTATTGACAGAGTCTGTGAAAGCAAATTTCCCTTAGGGGACAATAAAGGTCTATCTATCTATCTATCTATCTATCTATCTATCTATCTATCTATCTATCATTACACAAAACTGTGAAACACCCGCATCCAGTACACCTCAACAAATTATTGATGCAACATGTTTAAATCTAATGAAATGCTGTCAGGTCTTTATTTTGAGAGAAAAACAGCCCATCAGAGAAGATAAAGTCTCATCCTGAGGGTGGAGCAAATTCACAAAGACTTGAAAGTGTGAAAGGCTGATTCAGATGGAGTGAACCTGCTTTGACAGCTTTACAATCACTCTTCATCACAAACCATCATGCTTCTCTTTTGTTGGATATCACTGTCATTATTCATGGGTAAATAATTTCTTATTCTATTCTTTTTATTAAATGAAACTTTATTTTATGTTATTGTGTGCACAAGTGCTTAGTATCAGTTTAATTAATACAGATGCATTTTGTCCATACAGGAAATTCCTTTGCTGACACAATACAGCCGTTGTCTTCTGAACAACATATTTTCAGAGGTGACAGTGTGACTCTGTCCTGTAACTACAGTGGTCTTGTATATAGCCTGCTATGGTATCGGAAACATGAGGGATCAAGACTGAAGTTCCTGATACTTGTAAATGAAAATTCAGAGTCATTTGAGGCTTCTCTTCGTCTGTCAGCAAAAGATTCAAAAGACAGAAAACAAGTGAATCTTACAATCTCTTCTGCTGAGGTGTCAGACTCTGCTCTGTACTACTGCGCTCTGAGGCCCACAGTCACAGAAAGAGCAGAAACACTGTACAAAAACCTGATTCCAGTCATGTGATTCTGTACTGCTATTGATTTTACAGTTCAGTTTGACATCTCAGTAAATAATCAAACCCCTTCTTAAAGTTGTATTTCAGGTGGTAAGCTTTAATTTGAAATTTGATTTCAATTTCTCAAGATGTGTAATTTCTGTGTGCATACACTCATTTTAGTTTGTCTCTTTTATAAGAAAGCTTCAATATCTTATGTTTTCTAATTAAAAAAAAAAAATTATTGTATATTTTTCTACAAACTAACAACTAAACATCTATAAATTTTAGAACAGCTTTAAAGGTGCCCTAGAACTTCTTTTTAAAAGATGTAATATAAGTCTAAGGTGTCCCCTGAATGTGTCTGTGAAGTTTCAGCTCAAAATACCCCATAGATTTTTTTTAATTCATTTTTTTAACTGCCTATTTTGGGGCATTATTAACTATGCACCGATATATAGGTTGCAGCCCCTTTAAATCTCGTGCTCCCCGCCCACGGAGCTCGCGCTTGCCTTTAACCAGCATAAACACAGTTCACACAGCTAATATAACCCTCAAAATGGATCTTTACAAGATGTTCGTCATGCATGCTGCATGCATGCTTCGGATCATGTGAGTAGAGTATTTATTTGGATGTTTACATTTATTTCTGAATCAGTTTGAGGCTGTGCTCCGTGGCTAACGGGCTAATGCTACACTGTTGGAGAGATTTATAAAGAATGAAGTTGTGTTTATGAATTATACAGACTGCAAGTGTTTAAAAATGAAAATAGTGACGGCTCTTTTCTCCGTGAATACAGTAAGAAACGATGGTAACTTTAACCACATTTAACAGTACATTAGCAACATGCTAACGAAACATTTAGAAAGACAGTTTACAAATATCACCAAAAATATCATGTTATCATGGATCATGTCAGTTATTATTGCTCCATCTGCCATTTTTCACTGTTGTTATTGCTTGCTTACCTAGTCTGATGCTTCATCTGTGCACATCCAGACGTTAAATACTGGCTGCCCTTGTCTAATGCCTTTCATAATGTTGGGAACATGGGCTGGCATATGCAAATATTGGGGGCGTACACCCCGACTGTTACGTAACAGTCGGTGTTATGTTGAGATTCGCCTGTTCTTCGGAGGTCTTTTAAACAAATGAGATTTATATAAGAAGGAGGAAACAATGGAGTTTGAAACTCAGTGTATGTCTTTTCCATGTACTGAACTCTTGTTATTCAACTATGCCAAGGTAAATTCAATATTTAATCCTAGGGCACCTTTAAGAGTTTGTTTTCACCCAGCAGAGGGCGTTCTTCTCATTTCTGTAGTCCTCATGTACACAATGAGCTCAAGACTCATCATGGAAGGTCAAATCTTGCCACAGGGTGGAGCTCCAGACTTAAAACAGTTTTTCAGTGAGGAAAAGACACATCTGAGTTTGTCATTTCCTTCCATCATGCTGCTCTGTGCACTTGGAATATTTGCAGTACTTGCAGGTGAGATTCATTTATTTTATTCAACACCACCTCTTTCGATTTAAACATGTTAATATTACATGATTACAATAGTGAATTTACTATGTTGTTTTTTTCAGGAGACTCTCTTGGTGATGTAATAACATCTCGTGATTCTGAAAAAGAAGCTCAAGATGGTAACAGTGTTTCTCTCTCCTGCAACTACAGTGGTGTTGTTCTCAATCTACTGTGGTATCGTCAGTATCAGAGATCCAAACCAGAACTCCTTCTCTCCATCACTGAATCTGGAGATCCAGTTAAAGCAGATCCATCAGCCCACTGGTTTTCTCCTAAAGTGGACAAACTCAAAAAGCTCTTGGACCTGAAAATCAGCCCGGCTAAAGTGTCAGACTCTGCTGTGTATTACTGTGCTCTGAAGCCCACAGTGACAGGAAACACAAAAACACAGTACAAAAAACAATGTTTTGATTATTCAATAATCTATATGAATAAAGTACTTGTACTGAGGCATGTTTCTCCTGTGGTATGATGTGCCAAACTCCATCTGAAAGTATTATAACAACATTTTCTAATATTTATTCCCCTGGTTTCACAGACAAGGCTTAAGCTACTCCTAGACTAAAATGCATGTTTGCGCTGTTTTAACTGAAAGTAACTTGTACTGACAGATCTTAAAATATGTCAGTGCTATTGTTTTTTCTCAAGATGCACACAATGGGTCTCATTCATGAAACATTCGTAAATATACGAGTAAATATGTGAGTGATTTGCGCGTAAAGAGACCTTCCCGAAAACTCTTCTCCTGATTCACAAATACTTCGTAAACGTCAGAAGTGATAGTGAAATGTGTGTGTGTGTTAATGAATTCCAATCCGTCGTAAATGGGACGCGCGTGCACGCTCATTCTCAATTACCATAAATCCCGCCCATTAAATCCGACTGACAACTATATACGGTCATCATATTATGACACCAAACGAAGGATTTTGGCCATTTTATAGGAAACAATTTTCATAACAATTAAGGGGCCATTAGTTTGCCCAGCCCTATTGAAATCAACTAATTATTTGATTAAAGTGCTCCGTTTGCAGAT
>RJVU01044706.1:16892-49207 GCA_003731715.1 Anabarilius grahami
CCCACATGGAGCTATGAGTGAAGAAAGACCAGAGAGATTTTCTGCTGAAGTTCATCAAGATATTAAACAAGTGGATCTGAAGATCTCCTCTGCTGTTCAGGCAGATTCTGCCATGTACTATTGTGCCCTGGTGCCCACAGTGACAGGAAATATAACTGCATCATACAAAAACCCTCACATGTCATCATCAAAGAAAGACAAAACTAAACACTTACTTCATCCTGTCTCAAATGCATCATCACCACTATAGTCTGTCCTTTTGATGAAACAAGTCATAACAGATGCATTCATATAGTCAAAGGTTCACATCTCCATATGACTGAAATTGTACAGAAAACTTTGAAGTGTTTTGCCAGGAGGTGGCGCTGTATGATTTAAAGTGAGACAGCAGAGACTTTTCATTTTGTAAATTTTTCCAATAGCATATTCCTGCAGTATGAGTTTTATGTTACATGCAGATTAATTCTCTGTGTTAATATTGTTATTGCGCAGGTCAGATTTTGCCCTTAGGTTGATGTTATTTTGTCTGCTCAAATGTCAGACTGACATATTTAAATTTGAGCTGATATTGTATAAAGATATTGTTGGTTTGCTTCAGATTTTAGTTTACTTTTGTTAATTTAATTGGTTGTTCCTAAAGTTACTGTAAAGAGACAGCATCAATTAATACTGTTTTTTGTTTTGTTTTTTTTGTTTTGTTTTTTGTTTTTTTGTTTTTGCTTGCAAGGTTTTTTAGAAAAATGTGTTACTGAATGATAATAATATATTGTATTCTTTCTGAGGGAGGAGCTACATGATTCATGTTTTTATTACCCAGCACCTGCTATATTTGAGTTAGTTATATCTTTGGTAGAAATGTGCAGTGATTTTCAGTCATTTTTGTCTCTTCACTGGTCAGGTCTTTATTTTGAGAGAAAAACAGCCCATCAGAGAAGATAAAGTCTCATCCTGAGGGTGGAGCAAATTCACAAAGACTTGAATGTGTGAAAGGCTGATTCAGATGGAGTGAACCTGCTTTGACAGCTTTACAATCACTCTTCATCACAAACCATCATGCTTCTCTTTTGTTGGATATCACTGTCATTATTCATGGGTAAATCATTTTTATATTATTTTTGTTTATTTAAAAAAAAATTGCATGGTATATTTTATATCAATTGGTGATAAGTTGCTTACCTTTAGTATCAGTTTAATTAATACAGATGCATTTTGTCCATACAGGAAATTCCTTTGCTGACACAATACAGCCGTTGTCTTCTGAACAACATATTTCCAGAGGTGACAGTGTGACTCTGTCCTGTAACTACAGTGGTCTTGTATATAGCCTGCAATGGTATCGGAAACATGAGGGATCAAGACCAGAGTTCCTGATACTTGTAAATGAAAATTCAGATTCATCTGAGACTTCTCTTCGTCTGTCAGCAAAAGATTCAAAAGACACAAAAAACAAGTGAATCTTACAATCTCTTCTGCTGAGGTGTCAGACTCTGCTCTGTACTACTGCGCTCTGAGGCCCACAGTCACAGAAAGAGCAGAAACACTGTACAAAAACCTGATTCCAGTCATGTGATTCTGTATGGACTTATTTTTGCAGTTCAGTTTGACATCTCAGTAAATAATCATAACCCTTGTTTAAGTTGTATTTCAGGTGTGTGGGAAAACTTTAAATTGATGTTTGATATCAATTTCTCAAGATGTGTAATTTCTGTGTGCATACACACATTTTAGTTTGTTTCTTTCATAAGAAAGCTTTAATATCTTATGTTTTCTAATTTAAAACAAAAAAAAATCATTACATTTTTCTACAAACTAACAACTAAACATCTATAAATTTTTGAACAGCTTTAAGAGTTTGTTTTCACCCAGCAGAGGGCGTTCTTCTCATTTCTGTAGTCCTCATGTACACAATGAGCTCAAGACTCATCATGGAAGGTCAAATCTTGCCACAGGGTGGAGCTCCAGACTTAAATCACAGTGTTTCAGAGAGGAAAAGACACATTTGAGTTTGTCATTTCCTTCCATCATGCTGCTCTGTGCACTTGGAATATTTGCATTACTTGCAGGTGAGATTCATTTATTTTATTAATCACCACCTATTTTGATTTAAACGTTAATATTTCATTTATGTGATCACAATAGTGAATTTAATATGTTGTTTTTTCAGGAGACTCTCTTGGTGATGTAATAACATCTCATGATTCTGAAAAAGAAGCTCAAGATGGTAACAGTGTTTCTCTCTCCTGTAACTACAGTGGTTCTGTTCTCAATCTACTGTGGTATCGTCAGTATCAGAGATCCAAACCAGAACTCCTTCTCTCCATCACTGAATCTGGAGATCCAGTTAAAGCAGATCCATCAGCCCACTGGTTTTCTCCTAAAGTTGACAAACTCAGAAAGATCATGGAACTGGAAATCAGCCCTGCTAAACTATCAGACTCTGCTGTGTATTACTGTGCTCTGAGGCCCACAGTGACAGGAAACTCTTTTCCTCAGTACATAATCATTCTGCATGTTATTGCTTAACAAGCACATGTATTCTGTGTGTTGTTTCTGTGACTGAATCATCCATCAGTAACTCAAGAATCGTAATGAATTCAAGTAGGCCTACAAACAAAACACATATTTCTATAGAGAACACACACACATACACACACAAGTTCGGACAGTGTCAGCACCATGAGGCCCCCTTACTTCTAATCTTGAAAGTATTATTTATATCCATATAATCAAGCATTTCATTCAAACCCTTCTTCAGATTTCTTCCCAGCTATTTTTAAGCTGTTGATGTGTATTTATCCAACAAAAATTAACCAACATCCTATTCATTTCACTTTTAATTTCAACCTATTCATTTCACTTTTCAAAGTGAAATCCTGAACAAATAAAGAAAGGCCTGGGAAAATAATCTAGATAAACCTTGGATATAGGACTCTGCCTAAAGTAGACAGATCTCTACATAACCAATTATCAAAAATAAATTTTGTTTTCTTAACTTTCTCCACAGCAGACTTCAACCCGACAGTCAAAGCGGCATTACGTCACGAAAGTGTGGACTTGGAGGAAGACCGCAAGAGCTTAGGGTTCCATTTGGGACAGAGACTATAAAGACTCCATTGCAGAAGTAAATCATATTGCCAGAAGGAGGAGCTTAATATCAAGATGTAGAAGCATTTCAATCTGAAGGAGGTTGTCAGAATTCAAAGGCATCCAGTCTGAATGATACTGAAGACTTTCAGATTCTTCTTCAGATATCTGCTGTCATGATTATTTTCACTCTCCTCAGTTTTTTGTGGACATTTATTGGTAAGATAAAGTCGTATTTTTTCTCTCCAAGTTACTTTTTACTTATTTATTACTACTTTCTATGGTTAAGATAGTTTGATTTATCTAACAGGTTTTTATTCCACATTTACAGGCCACACAGAGGCAGATGTAATAAACCCCTTGTCAGAGGATGAAAATAGTCTTGTTGGTGACACTGTTACTCTGTCCTGCAGTTACAAAGACTATACTGGTAATGTAAATAGCTTACAATGGTACAGACAATATCCCAGATCCAAACCAGAGTTCCTCCTTTACATCCTTCCACGTGGAGCTATGAGTGAAGAAAGACCAGACAGATTTTCTGCTGAAGTTCATCAAGATATTAAACAAGTGGATCTGAAGATCTCCTCTGCTGTTCAGGCAGATTCTGCCATGTACTATTGTGCCCTGGTGCCCACAGTGACAGGAAATATAACTGCATCATACAAAAACCCTCACATGTCATCATCAAAGAAAGACAAAACTAAACACTTACTTCATCCTGTCTCAAATGCATCATCACCACTATAGTCTGTCCTTTTGATGAAACAAGTCATAACAGATGCATTCATATAGTCAAAGGTTCACATCTCCATATGACTGAAATTGTACAGAAAACGTTGAAGTGTTTTGCCAGGAGGTGGCGCTGTATGATTTAAAGTGAGACAGAAGAGACTTTTGTTTTTTCATTTTGTGAGTTTTTCCAATAGTATATTCCTGCAATGTGAGTTTTGTTGTTTCTTTCAGATTAATTCTCTGTGTCAATATTGTTATTGCACAGGTCAGGTTTTGCCCTTAGGTTGATGTTATTTTGTCTGCTCAAATGTCAGAGACTGACATGTTTAAATTTAAGCTGCAAGAAATTGTTGGTTTGCTTCAGATTTTACATTACTTTTGTTAATTTAATTGGTTGTTCCTAAAGTTACTGTAAAGAGACAGCATCCATTCATACCGTTTTTGTTTTGTTTTGTTTTTTGCTTGCAAGTTTTTTAGAAAAATGTGTTACTGAATGATAATAATATACCAGATATTGTATTCTGAGGGAGGAGCTACATTAATCATGTTTTTATTACCCAGCACCTGCTATATTTGAGTTAGTTATATCTTTGGTAGAAATGTGCAGTGATTTTCAGTCATTTTTGTCTCTTCACTGGTCAGGTCTTCATTTTGAGAGAAAAACATAGAGAAAAACAGTCCATCAGAGAAGATAAAGTCTCATCCTGAGGGTGGAGCAAATTCACAAAGACTTCAATGTGTGAAAGGCTGATTCAGATGGAGTGAACCTGCTTTGACAGCTTTACAATCACTCTTCATCACAAACCATCATGCTTCTCTTTTGTTGGATATCACTGTCATTATTCATGGGTAAATAAATTCTTATATTATTTTTGTTTGTTTAATAAAAATTATGTGGTATATTTTATATCAATTGGTGATAAGTTGCTTAAATTTATTATACCTTTAATTAATACAGATGCATTTTGTCCATACAGGAAATTCATTTGCTGACACAATACAGCCGTTGTCTTCTGAACAACATATTTCCAGAGGTGACAGTGTGACTCTGTCCTGTAACTACAGTGGTTTTGTAAATAACCTGCAATGGTATCGGAAACATGAGGGATCAAGACCGGAGTTCCTGATACTTGTAAATGAAAATTCAGAGTCATATGAGGATTCTCTTCGTCTGTCAGCAAAAGATTCAAAAGACAAAAAACAAGTGAATCTTACAATCTCTTCTGCTGAGGTGTCAGACTCTGCTCTGTACTACTGCGCTCTGAGGCCCACAGTCACAGAAAGAGCAGAAACACTGTACAAAAACCTGATTCCAGTCATGTGATTCTGTACTGCTATTGATTTTACAGTTCAGTTTGACAGTTCAGGTGTGTGGAAATCCTTAATTTGATGTTTGATTTCAATTTCTTAAAATGTGTAATTTCTATGTGCACACTCTAAAAAATGCTGGGTTAAAAACAACCCAAGTTGGGTTGAAAATGGACAAACCCAGCGATTGGGTTGTTTTGACCCAGCAGTTGGGTTAAATCTTTGCCCAACCTGCTGGGTAGTTTTATTTAACCCAACAATTGTTTACAAATTACTATAGGTCTGGCTTAAAATGAACCCAAAATAGGTTGGAAATTAAAAATCAGACTCATAATTACTAGAGGCAACAATAATAATAAAAAAGATGAGCATTTATTAATAAGCAATGTAATAAATGTTTATTGTTTAAATATATTTTGGGTTCATTTTAAGCAAGAAATACAGTAATTTTTAAACAATATTTGGGTTAAATAAAACTACCCAGCAGGTTGGGCAAACATTTAACCCAGCCGCTGGGTTTGTCCATTTTCAACCCAACTTGGGTTGTTTTTAACCCAGCATTTTTTAGAGTGTAAATTCTATAAATCTTTAGAACAGCTTCAAGACGGATGCATGTAAGGATCTTCTATCTTGACAGAAGTATTTTATAGAGGGTAAAAATACAGATACTGTACGAGTCCTCAGTGATTCATGAAGGTCTGAACGTGTTTGTTTTCACCCAGCGTTCTTCTCATTTCTGTAGTCCTCATGTACACAATGAGCTCAAGACTCATCATGGAAGGTCAAATCTTGCCACAGGGTGGAGCTCCAGACTTAAATCACAGTGTTTCAGTGAGAAGAGACACATCTGAGTTTGTCATTTCATTCCATCATGCTGCTCTGTGCACTTGGAATATTTGCAGTACTTGCAGGTGAGATTCATTTATTTTATTCAACACCACCTCTTTTGATTTAAACATGTTAGTATTTCATTTATGTGATCACAGCAGTGAATTTAGATTGTTGTTGTTTTTTTCAGGAGACTCTCTTGGTGATGTAATAACATCTCGTGATTCTGAAAAAGAAGCTCAAGATGGTAACAGTGTTTCTCTCTCCTGTAACTACAGTGGTTCTGTTCTCAATCTACTGTGGTATCGTCAGTATCAGAGATCCAAACCAGAACTCCTTCTCTCCATCACTGAATCTGGAGATCCAGTTAAAGCAGATCCATCAGCCCACTGGATTTCTCCTAAAGTTGACAAACTCAGAAAGCTCTTGGAACTGGAAATCAGCCCTGCTAAACTATCAGACTCTGCTGTGTATTACTGTGCTCTGAGGCCCACAGTGACAGGAAACTCTTTTCCTCAGTACATAATCTTTCTGTATATTAGCCATACTTTTCATTGATGCTTAACAAGCACATGTATTCTGTGTGTTGTTTCTGTGACTGAATCATCCATCAGTAACTCAAGAATCGTAATGAATTCAAGTAGGCCTACAAACACAACACATATTTCTACACTCTAAAAAATGCTGGGTTAAAAACAACAAAAGTTGGGTTGAAAATGGACAAACCCAGCGATTGGGTTGTTTTAACCCAGCGGCTGGGTTAAATGTTTGCCCAACCTGCTGGGTAGTTTTATTTAACCCAAATATTGTTTAAAAATTACTGTATTTCTTGCTTAAAATGAACCCAAAATATGTTGGAAATTAACATTTATTAATATGTTTAATAAACAAACATTTATTAATACTTTTTTTGAATAATATTTAAACAATAAACATTTATTAAATTGCTTATTAATAAATGCTCATCTTTTTGATTATTATTGTTGCCTCTAGTAATTATGAGTCTGATTTTTAATTTCCAACCTATTTTGGGTTCATTTTAAGCCAGACATATAGTAATTTGTAAACAATTGTTGGGTTAAATAAAACTACCCAGCAGGTTGGGCAAACATTTAACCCAACTGCTGGGTCAAAACAACCCAATCGCTGGGTTTGTCCATTTTCAACCCAACTTGGGTTGTTTTTAACCCAGCATTTTTTAGAGTGTATAGAGAACACACACACACACACACAAGTTCGGACAGTGTCAGCACCATGAGGCCCCCTTACTTCTAATCTTGAAAGTATTATTTATATCCATATAATCAAGCATTTCATTCAAATCCTTCTTCAGATTTCTTCCCAGCTATTTTTAAGCTGTTGATGTCTATTTTTCCAACAAAAATTAACCAACATCCTATTCATTTCACTTTTCATTTCAACCTATTCATTTCACTTTTCAAAGTGAAATCCTGAACAAATAAAGAAAGGCCTGGGAAAATAATCTAGATAAACCTTGGATATAGGACTCTGCCTAAAGTAGACAGATCTCTACATAACCAATTATCAAAAAGTTATTTTGTTTTCTTAACTTTCTCCACAGCAGACTTCAACCCGACAGTCAAAGCGGCATTACGTCACGAAAGTGTGGACTTGGAGGAAGACCGCAAGAGCTTAGGGTTCCATTTGGGACAGAGACTATAAAGACTCCATTGCAGAAGTAAATCATATTGCCAGAAGGAGGAGCTTAATATCAAGATGTAGAAGCATTTCAATCTGAAGGAGGTTGTCAGAATTCAAAGGCATCCAGTCTGAATGAAACTCGAGTCTTTCAGATTCTTCTTCAGATATCTGCTGTCATGATTATTTTCACTCTCCTCAGTTTTTTGTGGACATTTATTGGTAAGATAAAGATGTATTTTTCTCTCTAATCGAAACCAGTTACTTTTTACTTATTTACTACTACTTATGGTTAAGATAATTTGATTTATCTAACAGGTTTTTATTCCACATTTACAGGCCACACAGAGGCAGATGTAATAAACTCCTTGTCAGTGGATGAAAATAGTCTTGTTGGTGACACTGTTACTCTGTCCTGCAGTTACAAAGACTATACGGATACTGTGAAGTGTTTACAATGGTACAGACAATATCCCAGATCCAAACCAGAGTTCCTCCTTTACATCTACCCACATGGAGCTATGAGTGAAGAAAGACCAGACAGATTTTCAGCTGAAGTTCATCAAGATATTAAACAAGTGGATCTGAAGATCTCCTCTGCTGTTCAGGCAGATTCTGCCATGTACTATTGTGCCCTGGTGCCCACAGTGACAGGAAATATAACTGNCCCAATCGCTGGGTTTGTCCATTTTCAACCCAACTTGGGTTGTTTTTAACCCAGCATTTTTTAGAGTGTATAGAGAACACACACACACACACACAAGTGCGGACAGTGTCCGCACAGTGCATTCATATAGTCAAAGGTTCACATCTCCATATGACTGAAATTGTACAGAAAACTTTGAACTGATTTGCCAGGAGGTGGCGCTTAAAGACTTTGTCTTTTCATTTTGTGTTTTTCCAATTGTATAATTCTGCAATATAAGAGTTTTATCTTACATGTAGATTAATTCTCTGTCATTTTTGTTTTTGCACAGGTTAGATTTTGCCCTTAGGTATTGTATTGTATTGATGATAATTTGTCTGCTCAAAGGTCAGAGACTGACATGTTTAAATTTGATGTGCAATGTATTGTTAGTTTGCTTTTAGATTTTAGTTTATTTTTTAGTTTAATTGGATTTTCCCAAAGTTACTATAAAGACAGCATCCATCAACACTGCAATTTCTTTTGCTTACAAGATGTATTTTTATTTTTGATAAATTTATTAATAATAATATTCCAAATATTGTTAAACTATACACCGATCAGGCATAACATTATGAGCACTGACAGGTGAAGTGAATAACACTGATTATCTCTTCATCACGGCACCTGTTAGTGGGTGGGATATATTAGGCAGCAAGTGAACATTTTGTCCTCAAAGTTGATGTGTTAGAAGCTGGAAAAATGGGCAAGCGTAAGGATTTGAACGAGTTTGACAAGGGCCAAATTGTGATGGCTAGACGACTGGGTCAGAGCGTCTCCAAAACTGCAGCTCTTGTGGGGTGTATCCAGTACATCACGTGGATGGCCGTGTGTGTGTGCGTCGCTTACCTGGGGAACACATTGCACCAGGATGCACTATGGGAAGAAGGCAAGCCGGCAGAGGCAGTGTGATGCTTTGAGCCATGCCTCGACGGGTCAGGGCTGTTTTGGCAGCAAAAGGGGGACCAACACAATATTAGGAAGGTGGTCATAATATTATGCCTGATCAGTGTATGTTCCAATATACTAGTCTGTCCGACATCTTGTCATCAGGTATTTTAATAATATTTTAGCATATGCTAATTTAGACTCATTCTGAACTGTCTGAGATATCTGAAATAAGATCATTCTATCACTCACTTCAACAATCATAATTCACTCTTCTTACCCATTTTTTGCCAAGGGGAGGAGCTATATTATTCACATTTTTTATTACCCAGCTCTTGTTAGTTATATCTTAAGGAGAAATGTGCAGCGGTGATCTTCATTGTCATTCTTGTCTCTTCACTGGTCAGATGTTGTCTCTGTTCTTAATTGTTATTTCTCTGCTCAAAGGTCAGTTTTTCATACCTTTTTGACATTTGATCCGAGGATTCAGTCTGAAAAACACATATGCATCTTAAAAGGAATAATTCAGCAACTTTGTTTTTTTCACACAGAGAACGCTGAAGCAAATACAATAAACCCACTGACCTCAGAGAAGCACGTCACAGCAGGAGACAATGTTACCCTGTCCTGCGATTACAGTGGTCGTGTTAACACCTTGCAGTGGTATCGACAATACTCAGGATCTCAACTAGAGTTTCTAATTTTTGTTACTGAGCTCAGAGGCCGGTCTGCACTTCGGCTTTCATCTGTGGCTGATGAACTCAATAAACGCATGAATCTGAGCATCTTTCAGACAGAAATGGAAGATTCTGCTTTGTACTACTGTGCCTTGGTGCCCACAGTGACAAGAAACACTGCAACACTGTACAAAAACCTGACATCGTTAGCACCAGAAATAGATCAGACATCATATTTCAACTTTTTTTGCAACAAATGTGATGACTCCACTTGATTAAAATAAGTAATATGAAGCATGAATGTGGTGTTTCAGAATATGTGGATTTATGCATTGATTGATAGAATGTTTGTTTGCCTTTGAGTATGCAGTGGCTGCCAAAGCTCAAATTAACAAGTTTAAATATAAAGACATTACAAAAAAAAGCCAAAGTAAGTCATATTGCCAGAAGGCGGAGCTTAATATCAAGATGTAGAAGCATTTCAATCTGAAGGAGGTTGTCAGAATTCAAAGGCATCCAGTCTGAATGATACTGAAGTCTTTCAGATTCTTCTTCAGATATCTGCTGTCATGATTATTTTCACTCTCCTCAGTTTTTTGTGGACATTTATTGGTAAGATAGTCGTATTTTTTCTTTCCAATCTATACTTTTTACTTATTTACTACCACTTTTTACTGATTAGAAACAGTTTGATTTATCTAACAGGTTTTTATTCTCCATTTACAGGCCACACAGAGGCAGAAGTAATAAACTCCTTGTCAGAGGATGAAAATAGTCTTGTTGGTGACACTGTTACTCTGTCCTGCAGTTACAAAGACTATACGGGTACTGTACAGAATTTACAATGGTACAGACAATATCCCAGATCCAAACCGGAGTTCCTCCTTTACATCTATCAACATGGAGATATGAGTGCAGATAGACCAGACAGATTTTCTGCTGAAGTTCATCAAGATATTAAACAAGTGGATCTGAAGATCTCCTCTGCTGTTCAGGCAGATTCTGCCATGTACTATTGTGCCCTGGTGCCCACAGTGACAGGAAATATAACTGCATCATACAAAAACCCTCACATGTCATCATCAAAGAAGTCACTTACTTCATCTTGCCAAATGCATCACTACAATAGCCTGTCATTTCACTGGAAGAAATCACATAATGCATATTTACTATAGGTTTACATCTTCCCATGACTAAAATTGTACAGAAAAGGCTAAACATGACTGTATTTTACCAGGAGGTGGCGCTCTATGACTTACACTAGACAGTGTCTCTTGATTAATCTGTTCACTTCCCCGCTCCTGTTATATGTGAGTTTTATGTAATTAAATAATTGTGCAATTTTTATTCTGTTGGTAATTTTTATCTTTGTGCAGGTCAGATTTTGACTCTGATTATACTTTGGCTGATTAGAGGTCAATGATTCAAATGTTTCACATTTGCTCTGATATCTGTTTCTATTTGTTTTACATGTAGATTTTGGTTGTTCATAAAAACTTAAAACTTTCTCTAAAAGCACTGAGTAACTCAGAGTTTAGCTAAAAGTCTAGTAATCTGGTTGTTTATTCCCAAGGTTACTGTAAGAATACATAATGCAAATACTGCATTGTTGTGCATCTGTATATTTTAGACATTTGTTAATGGTAATATTCCAGGTTCAACTATATTTCGGTATACTCAGTCTATAGTCAGTGTGTGCAAAGTATTTAATATTTTAGTATATGCTCATTTTTAATTTTACACCCATTCCAAACTGTCGGATATAGCTTTTGTTTGTTTTTTTTGTTTTTTAGTAAAGATCATATTACACACCAATAATACAGTCAAATGTTCTCCAATCAATGTTCATAAAACACTCTTCTTAGTTCTTACCCATATTCTCCTGGGGGGGGGAGGAGCTACATGATTCATGTTTTCATAACCTAGCTCCTGTAATATTTGAGTTGTTATATCTTAGGAAGAAATGTGCAGCATTGATTCTCAGAGTCATTTTTGTCTCTTCACTGGTCAGATGTTGTTCCTGGTCTTGATCATTATTTCTCTGCTCAAAGGTCAGTTATTCATACTTTTTAAAAAATGTAATCCAAATATTATGTCAATTCTGTGTGAGCAACATATGCATCTCAATTTAATAAATAATCTACATAGCATTGTTGTTTCTTCTTTCATAGAGAATGCTGATGCAAATACTATAAACCCACTGATCCCAGAGAAGCACGTCACAGCAGGAGACAATGTTACCCTCTCTTGCCAGTACAGTGGTATTGTTAACACCTTGCAGTGGTATCGACAATATCCAGGATCTCGAATAGAGTACCTCATATTTGCCACTGAGCTTAGAGGCCAGTCAGAGCCTGCACTTCGGCTTTCAGCTGTGGCTAATCAAGGCAACAAACAAATGCATCTGAGCATCTTTTCAGCAGAAATGGAAGATTCAGCATTGTACTACTGTGCCTTGGTGCCCACAGTGACGGTAAACACTGCAACACTGTACAAAAACCTGACATCATTAGCACCCGACATAGATCAGACATAAAAACCAAACAAAATTAATTGTGATCACTCCACTTTAATCAAGTAATAATGTGGACAGTATTGTTTCAAAATATACATTTAAATTTATAAATTAAATAAATCAGTATACCTCTGAACATGAATGTCAGTAAAGGCAATGGCTGAAGAAATTATGTGAATTTGAATCTCACTATTTCTCTGTATTCTCTGTCTCTTTTTATGAATCAAAAATGTACAATCTGTGTTTGATTAAAACATGACAGTTATAAGCTGTTTTTTAAGTGAATCAAAAAAGTACAATCAGCGTAGTCCGATTCCTTGACTAATAAGTCAGGTCTTTGTTGTGAATCAAGCACATATCTATATCTAAATAACAGAGATTAATTTGAATAGGTGTCATTAAATTCTTTATGAGTTCCAACGCTTCTGTTGGGGGTAGAATAAAACTTCATATGTAATTCTTCAAAGCTGCCTGAAGGAGGAGCTCTATATGAGAGTGCATTTTTCATTTCTGACAATCTACTGTGGTATCTTCATTTCTCAATCTACTGTGGTATCGTCAGTATCAGAGATCCAAACCAGAACTCCTTCTCTCCATCACTGAATCTGGAGATCCAGTTAAAGAAGATCCATCAGCCCACTGGTTTTATCCTAAAGTTGACAAACTCTTGGAACTGGAAATCAGCCCTGCTAAAGTATCACTCTGCTGTCCCAGATAGCAATATTCTCTCGGCCCAGATCCGGCCAACATGCTGCAATGAATTATGGTCCTTGTGTGGGCCGTTTCTGTTTGCCAGATCTGGGCCACAAGCAGGTCACAGCAAAGAGCAAAGTCAGCCAAGAGCAAAGAAATAAACCTAAACTAGACCTTATCTGAGCCACAAAATCTGTGTATGTTAAGTATAGAGTCATCTCAGCCTTAATAAGCCTGTTAACAAGCAGAATCACTGAAGAAAAGAAGAAAACAGAAAAAGAAACAAGCAGAAACTCAAGAACTACAACTGACTTCAGTCACAGCCTTAGATGAAATCCACTGAAGATGAAAGACATTAAATAACTCAAGATCTCAACAGAGGATGATTAAACAACTCCACAAACAGCATTACCAGCTTCACTTATTACTAACCAGATTGACTTTATTTATGTTAGACATCTACTAAAGTTGTTATTGAGAATGAACAGGGGTTTATCTCTAATGGGTTTCATTTGAAGTCACCATAATTGTGAATATTGGTTCCATTAGTTGGACTCTTAAAGTGATAGTTCACCCAAAAATGAAAATTTGATGTTTATCTGCTTACCCCCAGGGCATCCAAGATGTAGGTGTCTTTGTTTCTTCAGTAGAACACAAATTATGATTTTTAACTCCAACCGCTGCCATCTGTCAGTCTTATAATGCGAGTCAATGGTCACACAATTTATAAGAGTCAATAAACATGCACAGACGAATCCAAATTAAACCCTGCGGCTCGTGACGACACATTGATGTCTTAAGACACGAAACGATCGGTTTGTGAAAGAAACCGAACAGTATTTATATCATTTTTTACCTCTAAAACACCACTATGTCCAACTGCATTCAGCATCCGGTTGCTGCTGGAAGAGGTGTTAGTGAGGCCAGCAGGGGGTGCTCACCCTGTGGTTTGTGTGGGTCCTAACGCCCCAGTATAGTGATGGGGACACTATACTGTCAAAAAGCACCGTCCTTCGGATGAGACGTTAAAACCGAGGTCCTGACTCTCTGTGGTCATTAAAAATCCCAGGATGTCCTTCGAAAAGAGTAGGGGTGTAACCCCGACTTCCTGGCCAGATTTGCCCATTGGCCTCTGTCCAACATGGCCTCCTAATCATCCCCATACACTGATTGGTTCATCACTCTGTCTCCTCTCCACCAATAAGCTGGTGTGTGGTGGGCGTTCTGGCGCAATATGGCTGCCGTCGCATCATCCAGGTGGATGCTGCACATTGGTGGTGGTTGAGGAGATTCCCCCTTCAATATGTAAAGCGCTTTGAGTGCCCAGAAAAGCGCTATATAAATGTAAGGAATTATAGTGGTGTTTTAGAGGTAAAAAATGATACAAATACTGTTCGGTTTCTCGCACAAACCGATCGTTTCGTGTCTTAAGACATCAATGTGTCGTCAAGAGCCGCAGGGTTTAATTTGGATTTGTCTGTCGTGTATTATTTACTCTTATAGTCAAAGTTCCCGCTGACTTGCATTATTTGACTGACAGACGGCAGCGGTTGGAGTTAAAAATCATCATTTGTGTTCTACTGAAGAAACAAAGACATCTACATCTTGGATGCCCTGGGGGTAAGCAGATAAACATCAAATTTTCATTTTTGGGTGAACTATCACTTTAACTCTTATTAGACATTTATCTTTTCTGGCTGTTGTGACAGTGTGTTTGTTAAACACATTTGCAGGAGTAAAGGAAGCCATCTTTATTAGGCTAATGTTTGAGACAATCCTGGTTCAGTTTAGTGTGCTTTTTCAAACTCATGTTGACAGAAGGATGAGAGATGTTAGCATACTCTCTGATGCTTTGGAGCAATTTTGAGCTCATGGAGGTCACAGTAGAAGATCATTTAATGTGCCACATGTGCTAACATGCTCATTTTATACTGAGAAACCCCCTACTAGGCTTTTATAGCACCGCATGTGCTGTGCAAACATGATTGTAGCTCTAGACTACATGTGAGCAGGCATTTATTCGTCTCACTTGCAAAAACAGGTTCAGTATTGCTCAAAATTAATAAAATGGGTGAAGTGCTAACTCAGAATATTACCCAAAGCTACAATAATCAAATGTTAACAAAAATGTATGTATTTAATCTCACTTTATTAACCAATATCTTTATTGCTGACTTTCGATGATCTGAATTGGATAATGAAAAAGCTAAAATGACTTTAGATAAACATCACATTTAATTTTTTTCAATTGCTAAAGTAAGATTGTGGAACTTTCTTCTACAATCCAGAGTGGCAGCACAGCTGAAAGGATTGTTTGAGCTGCGCCCTCTACTGCACAGGCATGAATTTGCATTTCCATCAGCCTGAGGTTTATTCATTTCACTTTTGGTGAAAGGGCCTTTTTGATTTCTACATATAATAGCTATCCAGAGCCTTTGATCTTCTGAAATATTTAATTCTTCTGAAAAAGTTGTTTTCATCATGCTGTACAATAACGAATAGAAGTCATTTGCCCACCTTTGTTATTTTAGGAACATCCAGTTGAAAGCTGTTACTGTGCCAGTGATTACCACACACATTCAGCACAGTCTATCATTTGTTTCATCTGATTTACACTATATTAACATGCTTTCTGCCAGAAGGTGGAGCTCTCAGTTCAATCATTACAAAACACAGCACACAGAGATAAACTGAGGTAGTTAAGGAAGGTCGCTAAAGGCCTTTTTGTTGCTTGTTGGTGCAGATGTTTTTCCTGGTCTTTTTGATATTTTCTCCCCTCAAGGGTAAGTGATTTGTAAGGAATAGAATAATACAGATTTTTGATTGTGTTAATGTGTAAAATACCTTTTTACATACTCTTAATCCATTAATTGTAATGATTTCTTTCTTTTTTTTCTTCTTTTTTTAAACAGAGATTGCTGATGCTGAAGTTATAACGCCACTCTTCACAGAGCAGTATGTTTTGTCAGGAAAAAATGTTACACTTACCTGCAATTACAGTGGCTATGTTCAAAATTTACAGTGGTACCGTCAGTATCCCAGATCCAAACCTGAAAACCTCATTTTTTACACTGAGAGCAACAATCAGTCCGTGTCTAAGCTTCGTCTGTTCGCTGTGGCCGATAAAGGAATCAAACGAATGAATTTGAGCATATCTTTTATGGAGGTGGATGATTCTGCTCTGTATTACTGTGCCCTGCAGCCCACAGTGACAGGAAAAGCATTCTACACCATGCAAAAACTATTCTTTGCATAATATGAGGCTCTTTCACACCTGTCACAGTTTTTCTCCAATTAGTGAAATACTGAAAAATAATATAAGAGCAAATAAAAAAAAGTTACAATGTTACAAACAACTTTAGTATTAATAATTTGTTATTACTATTATTTGTATGGTTAGGGTTAGGTTTAAAATGACAAGATGTGTGCATTATGAAGGCTAAACAGTCTCATGTAATGTCTGTTTCATTTATACAGGACACCCTCGCTCAGAAAGTCCACAAGTGAGACTCACAGGAGTAATAAAACTTATGACGTTTCAGGAAATCCCTTTTATGAACAAAGGCATCCAGATATCGCTGTAGCCCAGATAGAGATGTTTATGTCATTCATATGAAGCCACATCGGATCAAAGAAACACTTGACTGATGTTATATAGTGAGTTTGAAGCAAAATATGTTATTAATCTCATAAATTGTAGTGTTTTAACGCTATGCTAAACTGACATTCAGCTTTGTCGTTATATTCTGAATGAAGGTGGGGCTCTAGAAACCCTTCTAGTCACAGTTCATTTGTTTAAAACAGAGCAGACATATCTTGAGTCACATACTCTAGGAGGGAACTGTAAGTCTCGACTCTCAAGGTCATTGACTCTTACTAGTGCAGATGATGCTCCTGGTATTCATTATTTGTTCTCTTCTTAAAGGTGAGTGATTCATAACAATTACTGTCAATTAGACCAAATCATGTTTTCACCCTCCTTTTTATACTGTTGACAATTTAAATGTGCACTAGAAAAGCTTACTTATTTGTTTGTTTGTTTTAAACAGAGAATGCTGCTGCAGACGTGATAACACCATTATTAACAGACGAGCATGTTTTGGAAGGAAAAAATGTTACACTGATCTGCAACTATACTGGCAATGTTCAAAATTTGCAGTGGTACCGTCAGTATCCCGGATCCAAACCTGAACACCTAATATTGTTCTTTGAGTCCAGCGCTAAACCAGTGCCCTCTCTCCGTCTGACCGCTGCAGCTGATAAAGCCAACAAACAAATGAATCTGACGATCTCTTCTACAGAAGTGCAAGACTCTGCCATGTACTACTGTGCCCTGCAGCCCACAGTGACAGGAAACACTACTGCACCCTACAAAAACTCAATGAGAAATTATATTCAAGGCAGAGGATCATGATGCACAATGCAGATTTAAAAACTTAAAAACTTTGTTTGTACAATGTACAGTGACACTGTACAAACATCAAATATTTCAAGCATTAATGTGATGTTCAAATCTGTATTATGAGGTAGTCTAATATTATTAATAATAGAGAATCAGGGCACACTATAAGATGTAAATGCTTTTAAAAGTTATTCCAACTTGTAGCAACTGTGTGTCCACTTAATAAAGAGTGTAATATTAGATGAATCAGATTGACATAATTGCAGTTTTAGGTTGTTGATTACAGCTTCTTCTTATACAGTCAGTGTTTGTAGGGTAAGATGAGCAAGAAGGTACAGTAAGTGTGGGAGGAGCTCAATGTTTTGTCGACTCCTGCAGAACACAAATTAAGATATTTTCGATGAAATCCGAGAGCTTTCTACACTACAATGCAATTACAACTTTCAATGCCCAAGAAGGACAGAAAAGACATTGTTAAAATAATCCATGTGACTACAGTAGTTCAATCTTAATGTTATGAAGTGACAAAAATACTTTTTGTGTGGAAAAAACCCCCCCCCCNAGATATAATGACTTTATTCAACAATGTCTTCTCTTCCGAGTCAGTCTCCGACACATGCATGTGATGTTGATGCAGGAGCGGGCCAATACTGAGCCGGCGTTCTGATGTAGAAATTAGAAGCGCTGACTGCACTTACATCACAAACAGTGTCAGAGACTGACAGAAGAGTAGAAACTGTTGAATAAAGTTGTTATTTTTGTTTTGTTTTTGCGCACAAAAAGTATTCTCGTCACTTCATAATATTAAGGTTGAACCAGTGAAATTACATCGACTGTTTTAACGACGTCTTTACAACCTTTCTGGGACTTGAAAGTGGTAATTACGCTGCTATCTATGGGGGATCAGAAAGCTCTCGGATTTTTTTCAAAAATAGCTTAATTTGTGTTTCAAAGATAAACAAAGTTCTTACAGGTTTGGAACAACATGAGTAATTGATGACAGAATTTCATTTTTTGGTGAACTAACCCATTAATTGTTGGTCATTTAAGGCCACTATTACACTACAAAACACACTATAATTTACAATACTCTAAGTTAACTGGTAGAAAAACATTTCTTTAAGCAAAACTTGGAACCAATCAGGTGGTCCCAGACATTGGGTTGTAAAAAAAAAAAAAAGGTGTAAGAATGAAAATTAATTATACGATAATAGACTGGACAAAATCCTGCAGATGAGACTTTGATTAAATGACTATCATAAGTTTGCTATGTGATTTCTTTGAATGTAAACATAAGTTGTGCAATTGATCAGATCTTTCTGGACAGTAAACATCTTTAATACTTAGAAAACAATTGTTACATTCACATGCTTTTTGAAATACTTGTTCAATTAATAATTTTTAGTCTTCTTACTGTATAATTTATTAGGCCTTCAGTAAGTTCTTTTTTGTTGTTTAAGATACATTCCCAAGAAAATGATGAGATATTCCAACAAAAGTGATCTCACCTGCATTCTGCCAGAAGATGGAGCTCTAGGAACCATTCTAGTTCAGTCTCAGTTCAGTTGTTTAAAACAGAGACAGACTTACATTGAGTCACTTATACTCTAGTAGAGAACTGTGAGTCTTGAGTCTCAAAGTCATTGTCTCTTACTAGTGCTGATGTTGCTCCTGGTATTCATTATATCTTCTCTTCTAAAAGGTGAGTGATTCATAACTATTACTGCTGAAATGTTTTACCCTTTTTTATGCTGTTGACAATTTAAATTTGTCCATTAGAAATTACTATTTATTTAATTAATTTATTTTATTTTTTATTTTATTTAATTTTGTTTTAAACAGAGAATGCTGCTGCAGACGTGATAACATCATTATTCACAGACGAGCATGCTTTGGAAGGACAAAATGTTACACTGAAATGCAAATACACTGTCAGTGTTACAAATTTGCAGTGGTACCGTCAGTATCCCGGATCCAAACCAGAACACCTCGTTTTCTTCACTGAGTCCAGCCCCAAACCGGAGCCCTCTCTCCGTCTGACCGCTGCAGCTGATAAAGCCAACAAACAAATGAATCTGACGATCTCTTCTACAGAAGTGAAAGACTCTGCCATGTACTACTGTGCCCTGCAGCCCACAGTGACAGGAAACACTACTGCACCCTACAAAAACTCAATGAGAAATTATATTCAAGGCAGAGGATCATGATGCACAATGCTGATTTAAAAACTTCATGTGTATAGTGACACTGTACAAACATCAAATGTTTCAAGCATTAATGTGCTGTTCATTATTATTATGAGGTAGTCTGATATTATTAATAGTTAATATATCAGAGAATCAGGGCACACTATAAGATGTAAAGGCTTTTAAAAGTTATTCCAACATGTAGCAACTGTGTGTCCACTTAATAAAGAGTGTAATATTAGATGAATCAGACTGACATAATGGCAGTTTTAGGTTGTTGATTACAGCTTCTTCTTATACAGTCAGTGTTTGTAGGGTAAGATGAGCAAGAAGGTACACACTCTAAAAAATGCTGGGTTAAAAACAACCCAAGTTGGGTTGAAAATGGACAAACCCAGCGAATGGGTTGTTTTGACCCAGCAGTTGGGTTAAATGTTTGCCCAACCTGCTGGGTAGTTTTATTTAACCCAACAATTGTTTACAAATTACTATATGTCTGGCTTAAAATGAACCCAAAATAGGTTGGAAATTAAAAATCAGACTCATAATAACTAGAGGCAACAATAATAATCAAAAAGATGAGCATTTATTAATAAGCAATTTAATAAATGTTTGTTTAAATATTATTCAAAAAAGTATTTATAAATGTTTGTTTATTAAACATATTAATAAATGTTAATTTCCAACATATTTTGGGTTCATTTTAAGCAAGAAATACAGTAATTTTTAAACAATATTTGGGTTAAATAAAACTAACCAGCAGGTTGGGCAAACATTTAACCCAGCCGCTGGGTTAAAACAACCCAATCGCTGGGTTTGTCCATTTTCAACCCAACTTGGGTTGTTTTTAACCCAGCATTTTTTAGAGTGCAGTAAGTGTGGGAGGAGCTCAATATTTTGTCGACTCCTGCAGAATAAATCAAATAGACAACACTGACTTCCCTTCATACTGATGAAACTGATAGAATCTGAACTCAAACTACAGAAACATGTTACTCATCACTTCTGTTTTAATATTTATCCTCAGTTACTGTAAGTATTACTCAGACAATTTTTGCTCTGTATTTCTGAGCGTCACTGAAATATATAAATCAAATTTCCATTTGCTTTGCTCTAAACTGAATCCATTACATTGCTTGATTCTTTAATGTCTTTGCAGGTGAAGCGAATGGGAATGTCATCAGACCAGATCAACCATCTGTAGTTTTAACTGAAGGAAGCAGCATCAATCTGTCCTGTACATTTGATGGATCAGCTTACAGTCTCCACTGGTACCGGCAGATGCCTGGATCAAGACCAGAGTTTCTGCTGCTGATTGTGAAGTCTACTAAAACTGAAGTTCGATCTTCTCCACCTCACCCGCATGTGTCCATCAGTCTTCATGATAATCGTGTGGATCTGATCATCTCTTCTGCTGCAGTATCAGACTCTGCTCTGTATTACTGTGCTCTGGAGCCCACAGTCACAGGAAACACAAATACACTGTACAAAAACCTTCTCATCTTTTGTCTGTTGCATACAGTGATATCTTTTTCTACCCCCTATGATCTCTGTGTGATATTCCATTATGCTGCTAATATGGCCTTTAAATGTACGTAATGAGATTATTGACCAATTTCAAATTGCATGTATCTTTCATTTGACATTTATTTAGCAAGAACATCCCTGAAAGAGAAAAGTTATTTAGAACATGCTAAGAATGTAGTTAAAATCAATACAAAAATGGACTGCAAAATACCAAGACGTTCGATCACCATCCAGCACACAAGAAATATATTCTGTTCCTTGAAATAAGCTTAAGGTAAACTGAAAATACCTTTAAGAATTTTCCAACAATTCAATGTCCATTTCAGTTTTGACAAAGTTTATTAAAGTTCAAAGCACTGTGGGTCTTTCCAAGCTTGAGTAATTGAATATATATTTCTTTAAATAATGGCCTTTTTGAACATATCAGTCATTTTTCGTAGAGAAATGTGTCTTCAACAAATGAACTGAAACCTACACTGAAAAAACCCAGTTATTTATATATATTTTAAATATAAATATAAATATCTTATCACAGGGAGGTTTTGCGGAATCCTTATCGCCCACAAAACTATTTTACATTCTCAGTAATGACCTCCACCACTGAATTCCTTTGAATGCTACTAAAGAGATTTATTATTATTTTTGTAGATAGACATGTGATCTGTTCATCATGTTGCTGTACAATAACTGTGCAATGGATTCACCAAAAATAGTCCATTTACATTTGCACAGATTTGTTGTTTTAGTTACATCCAACAAGAAACAATGGCAAACTTAAAAGGATAGATCACCCAAAAAATAAAAATTCTGACCTCATTTACTCACCCTCAAGTTGTTCCAAACCTGTTTGAATTTCTGTCGTCTCCTGGACACAAAAGAAGATATTGTGAAGAATGTCAGTAACCAAACAGTTGATGGACTCCATTGACTTCACTCCATACTATGGAATTCAATGGGGTCCATCAACTGTTTGGTTACCCATATTCTTCAAAATATTTTCATTTGTGTTCCGAAGATAAACTAAAGTCTTATTGATTTGGAAAGACATGAGGGTGAGTAAATGATAAAAGAAATTTCATTTTTGGGTGAACTATCCCTTTAAACAGTGGTTTGCCATACAGTTTAGATATACACCAGAAAGCTCTAGTTTATCATGAGTTCTGCCAGAAGGTGGCGCTCTTATTTCAGTTATTTCAAAACAGAGAGCACAGATATAAACTGAGTCAGTTAGGAGGAAACTGCAAGTCTTTACTCTAGTTCTCTTGAAGATGTTGCTTCTGGTCCTCATGATATTTTCTCTTTTTAATGGTGAGTGATGAATAAGAATAATTAGGAAATTACAGTACAGATTTGTTTTCTTTGACTGTTTAAATGGCAGTAACTAACTGATTAGATAATCTTACTTAATCCATGAATTTGAATTCTTTTTTTTCTTTTTCTTTTTTTTTAAACAGAGAATGCTGATGCAGATGTGATAACCTCATTATTCACGGAGCAGCATGTTTTAGCAAAAGATAATGTTTCACTGTCCTGCAACTATAGTGGCACTGTCCGCAGTTTGCAGTGGTACCGTCAGTATCCCGGATCCAAACCGGAGTTTCTGATTATGCACATTGAGACCAAGTCAGAGTCCAAGCTTCGTCTGTATGCTGTGGCCGATAAAGGAATCAAGCGTATGAATCTGACAATATCTTCTACACATGTGGATGATTCTGCTTTGTACTACTGTGCCCTGGAGCCCACAGTGACAGGAAACACTGTCTGTGCTGTACAAAAACCTGATGTATCAGCAACAAACATTAATATGCTGTTCTTATCAAGAGGTCATCTCATAATGATGATTGATATTTCAGATCATTAGGACATACCATAATTACTCATTTTAAATGGTTTTAAAATCTAAAACATGTTCAGTTTTGCCCAAACATAATATCAAATAAACCAAACTGACACAACATTAACTGTCAACAAAAGAAAGAAAGAAACAAAAAAAACTCAAGAACTTAAAATTGTAAAACATTCAGTTTAAAAGAAAATATACACTGTATATATTTTACATATAGTTCTTAATGGTTAATTAAAATAAAATATTTAATTTCTGTGAAATCATGATTTTGTAACACTGAACACTGAACTAACTTCAGCAGAACAATGACACTATTTGCTTTTTAGAGCTGCAGTCGAATTGAACTCTGTTTGCATCATTGAATCATTATTTTCCTGTTGATCTCTGTAATCTGTATAAAATGCTATAAAAATAAAGGTGACTTGACTTGATGGTAAGATGAAAAGCAGTATGTGTGGGAGGAGCTCAAAGTTTTGCAAACTTCAGCAGAAGAAATCAAAAAGACAACACTACCTTCATACAGATCCTGAAAGAAATCTGAACTCGAGCGACAGAAACATGTTAACCATCCTGTCTGTTTTTATCCTCAGTTACTGTAAGTACTATTAATTATACACATTTTAAACCATATTCCAGAACATCACTGTGCTGTTTTTTTTAATCTATTCTAAACTGAATCCATTACATTGCTTGATTCTTTAATGTCTTTGCAGGTGAAGCGAATGGGAATGTCATCAGACCAGATCAACCATCTGTAGTTTTAACTGAAGGAGCAGCATCAATCTGTCCTCCTCCTGAAATTACGTTTATTAACTTCACTTATTATGTGTCAATTAAAGTAACAATTACAGAATAAAACACGCTATAATTGAACACTATGTTTGTCCAAAGAATCATGTTTAATGTCCAAAAATTCTTATTTGTTGTTTAAGTCTTAGGCTATTGAGTGAAGAAAAGATACCGTATTTTGAGAGAGCGAGAGAGAGAGAGAGAGAGAGAGAGTGTCTGTTAGAGTCAAGTCAAAGTAAACTGCACTGAAGTTGCTAAAATCCCCACCACTAACACACAAAACCAGGTACGCCAATATTATTTATATAAAATATTATTTATTGTACAATAATATTTAATGAACAATAACAGCCAAGTTTGTACAATAGCAAACAATTCAAGATTTGTAATATCATTTACACTATCTACATTGCATTTACAGTGTGGTCACCAAATACTGCTTCAATCTAAGGAGCCAAATGCTACCAAGTTTATTAAAGCATTGTGGGACCACACATATCAGCCTGCTAGATGCTAAGTAGAGTGATGGAGCAGCCAAAGATGGGAAATTCTGTGACATCCAGTGCAGGATTCTTTGGAGTGGGCTGTGGAAGGAACAGCTTTCACATGAACTTCTGGGGCAGCCAAGAGAGGAATTCTGGCATGCAGCTCTGCCTAAAGTCGGCTGTGATGGGGGATTTTTGTACTGTTCCTAGACAAGTAATATCGCCAGATGCTTGTATTACTGCCACAAGCCAAGGGTCACCAGCCAATGCATGGAGGGAGGGATGCCACTTGTGTCAGGACACCAGATGATATGCTGACTCAAGGAACTCTGGAACTGTAGTGTTAAAGTTTCCATTTCATGTGCACTATTTTCATATTCATGTCTTATTCTGTAAACTGAAACAAAAAAAAACAAAAAAAAATCAAGGTTATAGTCTACATACATTACAATTAGAAGACATTTTTCCAAAATCATTCAAATGAAAAGCGAATTTATCTTCAAAATCATTTGTAGCTGATCTTAAGCTCAATACCTTAAACCATTCATGGAAAATGATTTTCCTCAAATCAATCCGCCGGCTTGGGTTTTTCTTCAGGAGGGATCGAATCAGCTGGCAGCATTCTGTGCAGAACGGTGAAAGAGAGTCAGATTATTACTTTAAACTTTACACCTATTTGGCTCTGGTGTTACTTTTACCTCTGTTTTTAATTTGTTCTGTTTTGATGATTTAGAATTACAATTGATTTCTTTTAAATAATGAATGCCATCTTACCGTTTGACAAGCCAGGCTTGGACCAGATGTCATCATAAATCATCTCCAGGTCGTTGGGTTCTGGAAAGCGTCCACAGACCAACACGAATAAGAGCACTCCCAGAGACCACACAGTAGCTGGTTTACCGTGGTACTTGCCGTCTGTGTAGTACTCAGGTGGGCAGTACTCATCTGTGCCTGAAAGAAAGAAATTTTGACTGATGAGTTATCTTGAAATACTACAGTGTGTTTTCTCTGTACCACTGACATAATTAAATCATTTAGTTGTTTGATTCATAACAGTAGTGAGTCAAAAGTGAGATCAATCCATGGTTGTTTTTAGTGATTGGGATGACATCTCGTCTGATACGATTTAACTCACTGCTACAATTTAAGTCCCAAACTACAGGTTTGATGCATAACACGTACCACAGAAGACATCATAGGCGGATTCTTGCAGGAGATCCCCGCACCCGAAGTCGATCAGTTTGACCTCGAGTGTTTCAGTGTTGACCAGCAGGTTCTCCAGTTTAATGTCACTGTGGAAAACTCCACGACGACAGCACACGTGAGCGGCCATTGTTGCCTGCGTCATTAGAAACCGTGCTGTGTCCTCATTGAGGATGCCGTCGTGATTGTTCAGAAAATCCCACAGATCTTGGCAGGATGGGGGACGCTCCAAGACCATGATGTATTGGTCAGGTTGGTCCTGCCACTCCAGCAGCTCAATGATCTCTGGAACTTTAGGACCCCTGTTAACAAGAGTTAACAGGCCGACCTCTAATGGAAGGGGTGTGGGATGACCAGGCTAGAAGAAAGATCAATGTTAGTTGGAGGATTTTTATAAAATGCCCATTTGTCCTGTTTTGGTAAAATTGTTCTAAGTATGAAAAAAGTGTCGCCTACTTACAATGTTGATGTATTCCATGTCTTCTGGTGTTTTTTGGACAAATTTCACTGCCACCTGATCAACAAAACATAAAATTACAATTACAATTTTCAACATGTCAAGTGCACTAGATAGGAAACATAATATAAAATTAAAGGACTTATATAGTGGACATAATGAGACAATTTACTAAATATTGTACGGAAATGACTACCTCAAGGTCATCCTCCAAGCGTTTCCCTTCATAGACACATCCGAATCCTCCCTCACCAAGCTTTCTGCCGATTTCATACCGGCTCAGAATGTCATCTGTTAAAAGATGAATCATTTTAGTTGACATGAAATGTCAAGCATGGACAACAGTGAGTGTAATGTTTGAGGTTATGGCTGTTAACTCACCCTCAGTTGTCACGTCCACTCTGTTGTTGTGATCTGGTGCTGGACTGACTGGACTGAGGTGGACTGGAGCTGGAGGGCTTTGAACCTGCTGATCTGCAGGAGGAAGGACTTCAAGACCGCTGGAAGCAGGTTCCTGAGGACCATGATTCACTAGAGCACAAGCGCTGTACTGTAGAGAATTCTGATCTAAAGCAGGGAATATTGAACATTGAAGGTCTCATTAATGGATTCTTATATATACCTGAATATTTTGAGCATTATGTAGACTTTACAATGTACAGAGCTCTACAGTTACACATTTTCAAATAGTCATTTGATTTACCCTCAGCACTTCTCTCATATTTTGCAGCGGTCTCTTGGTCTGAGTTGCCGCTCCGTTCACAGAAACGAAGAGCGGGCGGCTTCTCAACACTATCCAACCTCCTTCTCTTTCTCATTGGCATCTCATTTTCCTCACCAACACTAATGGGCTGATGGTTTTCAGTGCTGTATGTTGAGGATGTGCTCTGATGGGAGTCGTACACCTGAACACTGTGAGAACTTCGTCTTCTCTTTCTGCCAATGTTAAAAGATGTCCGCTTGGGTTCAAGACCACTGGAAAGAGTTTTCTGAAGACCATCATCATCTAAAGCACAGGCGCTGTACTGTAGAGAATTCTGATCTAAAGCAGGGGATATTAAATAAAAGCATGTTTCAATCGAAGGACAACAATTATTAAATATATGAGTATATTGCATACTCATATTATGATTCTTCAGGGTTTTTTTAAATTCTTGTTTAAATATTTATGACATGTCTTGGGAAAAATATGCTAATTTTCTTGATCAAACTTCAGCTGTATTTTGATATAATGTGGGATGGTGTGGATTTGTAACATATAGCAATTAATGGCACTTGTCTTCAATGATTTCTAATAGTAATTTGATTTACCCTCAGCACTTCTCTCATATTTCGCAGCGGTCTTTTGGTCTGAGTAGCCGCTCCATTCACAAAAATGAAGAGAGGGCGGCTTCTCAAAACTATCCAATCTCCTCCTCTTTCTCAATGGCATCTCATTTTCCTCAGCAACACTGACGGGCTGATGGGTTTTAGCCGCATCGGTGCTGAAAGTTGAGGAGATGCTGCGGTAAGAGTCGTACACCTGAGCGCTAGAACTATGTTTTCTCTTCAGTGCCATAGTTGACTCGGGTAACTCCATAATACGAACAGCATAAGCAATGACTGGGGATATGGTTTCACACTCTTGGCGGTGTTAAGATTATATTAGCGTACTCAACGTTCTATTTCATTATGACGTCATCACATTCCATCCTGAGTGACGCTTTCGAATGTACGTGAGCCTCAACTCTTCTAACAGCTGAGAAAAGGCTTGTTTCCTATTCTTCCTTGAATTATTTGTTATGTAGGTAGGCCTATATTTAGGAAAATATTTCTACTTAAAACATCTTACCCGAAGGGTCAAACTTTCACTTCACAATAAAAATATTTTAACTATATGAATTCCTGTGTCCATTAACAAAATATAAAAACTTACAAAATACAACACAAATTTATAGACCACTATTACCACTGACAACAAAAATGAGGTAATTTTATGCGCTAAGTTCTCAAATGTTTTCATAATAGACATCCACCCAATACTTTAATAAATCAGGGGGAAAAAATGATCACAGCTTTTTTTATTGGCTTTACACAATTCACATTTATTTATTTATGTACCATTTGTTCAAACACAACAAAGAAAACTCTGGAATTTGTCGTATTAGCCTCAAACTGATATCTGCTTGATTAATAATACACACAACACAGGAAATTCAGTTTTCCTATCTGTTTACACTTTTATCATAATTGCATTATGTAGCCTAATAAGGAAAATATAAAAGGTATACATACACAAATGTGTAAGCGTAAAGGTGGTGGTGTGGGTAGAGGAAGGGGTGTAATGAGAAGAAAAGGAAGAGTGGAACATATAGAAGGAGATCATACTGTATATGAGGAGAGAGGAGGAAGTACTCCAAAGGAGGATTGGAGAAGAGCTGAGACAGCAGGGTGGAAGGGGAGGGAGGAGAGGTGGATTTCAAATGAAATCAGAATTACTCTAATTCAGTGGTTCTGAGTGCTGGACCTGAGGAGCCCTATCTGAGGGTATGGGGGATTCTGGATTCAGCCCCCAAATTTTATTTTTTGTTTATAAGAAATTCAAGATAAAATACTTTGGCATAATGTTATGTTTGAATATACATATGAACAAAAGTTGTTGAGATAATCGAAAAACTTTTGCTTGGCAATTTGTATATTCTCAAATGTCAGGGTGGCACAACTGCAAATATTTTATTATCAGCTGACAAGGTAATAATGTAAAGCCTGATACTGTAATGCAACATCCAGAGGACCCCAATAGATCATTGTGGCAGAGTGAAAAGGGTTGCAGATATCTCATAAATACTGATAAAAACAGCTCATTTCAAGTATGGGTAGATATATATTTACAAATATCTGGTTGACAAAAAAGTTAAGAAAATTAAGAATTTAAATAAAACACTTTGAAATGTTATGTAACAACTGAAACTTGTTTACGGGACAGTCGTGGCCTAATGGATAGAGAGTCGGACTTGTAACCCAAAGGTCATGGGTTCGAGTCTCAGGTCCGGCAGGGATTGTCTGTGAGGGGAGTGAATGTCCAGCGCTCTCCCCACCCTCAATACCACGACTGAGGTGAGACCCTTGAGCTAGGCACCGTACCCCCAACTGCTCCCCGGGCGCTGCAGCAATGGCTGCCCGCTGCTCCAGGTGTGTGTTCACGGTGGGTGTGTGTTCACGGTGTGTGTGTGCACTTGGATGGGTTAAATGCAGAGCAAAAATTCAGAGTATGGGTCACCATACTTGGCCACATTTCACTTCACTTAAACATTGTTCATGAATCAAAAATGTGCATTACATCATTTTTTTAAAGATTTTTAAAAAAATATTGTTTCGAAGCTTTATTTGCTCAATGACTATAGGCTAACAAAACCCGTTACAATATTACAATACATGTGTATTTTCGTTAGTGTATTTGTACATCCACAGCTGAAAATGTTCTAAAATCAATAAACAATATGCCTGTAGTTTTGATAGTATTTACTTTTAATAAATGCATTACTAGAAAAAAATACAGTGTTTTATTTTGCAGTAAAGTTGAACTGTTTGGCAAAGTGTGTTCAGATCACTGTGTTAACTGTTTTGAGAACAGGTACATTACTTTGGGGAAATGTGTCAAATCGATTGAGAAAAACTGTAATAAGAGAATAACCATTCAAAAATGTGTTAAGATGACATCCCTTGTCAAGTTAAATTTAATTTGAATTCTACACTATGCATGTAAAATATTATAGTGTAATAGTGTATATTTTATTATATAATAAAATATAATGTATAGCTTATTTAAGCATTGAACATCCAAAGTGGTGCAGAAAAATATAATTAAATGCCTTTTGTGTATGAAATACTTGACTTCTCTTCTTAGATGTTTTTGATTGGATGTTTTGGACTTTTGGACTGCTTTATATATATATATATTTATATTTATAAATAAAATGAGTTGTGGCTTAAAGACCATGGGGGACATGGCCAAACCAGCTGAGAACCAATGGTGTAAGATATTCCAACAAAAGTGATCTCACCTGCATTCTGCCAGAAGATGGAGCTCTAGGAACCATTCTAGTTCAGTCTCAGTTCAGTTGTTTAAAACAGAGACAGACTTACATTGAGTCACTTATACTCTAGTAGAGAACTGTGAGTCTTGAGTCTCAAAGTCATTGTCTCTTACTAGTGCAGATGTTGCTCCTGGTATTCATTTTATTTTCTCTGCTAAAAGGTGAGTGATTCATAATAAAATGGTTTTCACCTTTTTTATACTGTTGACAATTTAAATTTGTTCATTAGAAATTATTCATTTTTGTTTGTTTGTTTGTTTTAAACAGAGAATGCTGCTGCAGACGTGATAACATCATTATTCCCAGACAAGCATGTTTTGGAAGGACAAAATGTTACACTGATCTGCAAATACACTGTCAGTGTTAATAATTTGCAGTGGTACCGTCAGTATCCCGGATCCAAACCTGAACATCTAATAATGTTCTTTGAGACTGGATCCAAACCAGTGTCCTCTCTCCGTCTGACCGCTGCAGCTGATAAAGCCAACAAACAAATGAATCTGACGATCTCTTCTACAGAAGTGAAAGACTCTGCCATGTACTACTGTGCCCTGGTGCCCACAGTGACAGGAAACACTACTGCACCCTACAAAAACTCAATGAGAAATTATATTCAAGGCAGAGGATCATGAGGCACAATGCTGATTTAAAAACTTCATGTGTATAGTGACACTGTACAAACATCAAATGTTTCAAGCATTAATGTGCTGTTCATTATTATTATGAGGTAGTCTGATATTATTAATAGTTAATATTAATAGAGAATCAGGGCACACTATAAATTGTAAATGCTTTTAAAACTTATTCCAACTTGTAGCAACTGTGTGTCCACTTAATAAAGAGTGTAATATTAGATGAATCAGACTGACATAATGGCAGATTTAGGTTGTTGACTACATTTTCTTCTTATGCAGTCAGTGTTTGTAGGGTAAGATGAGCAAGAAGGTACAGTAAGTGTGGGAGGAGCTCAATGTTTTGTCGACTCCTGCAGAATAAATCAAATAGACAACACTGACTTCCCTTCATACTGATGAAATTGATAGAATCTGAACTCAAACTACATGTTACTCATCACTTCTGTTTTAATATTTATCCTCAGTTACTGTAAGTATTACTCATATACATTTTGTTTTGTATTTCAGATCATCACTAAAATATATAAATACAATTTTCCATCTGCTTTGCTCTAAACTGAATCCAATCCTTTGCAGGTGAAGCGAATGGGAATGTCATCAGACCAGATCAACCATCTGTAGTTTTAACTGAAGGAAGCAGCATCAATCTGTCCTGTACATTTGATGGATCAGCTTACAGTCTCCACTGGTACCGGCAGATGCCTGGATCAAGACCAGAGTTTCTGCTGCTGATTGTGAAGTCTACTAAAACTGAAGTTCGATCTTCTCCACCTCACCCGCATGTGTCCATCAGTCTTCATGATAATCGTGTGGATCTGGAGATCTCCTCTGCTGCAGTATCAGACTCTGCTCTGTATTACTGTGCTCTGGAGCCCACAGTGACAGGAAACACAAATACACTGTACAAAAACCTTCTCATCTTTTGTCTATTGCATACAGTGATATATTTTTCTACCCCCTATGATCTCTGTGTTGTATTCCATTATGCTGCTAATATGGCCTTTAAATGTACGTAATGATATTACTGACCAATGTCAAATTGCATTTATTTTTCATTTTACATTTATTTAGCAAGAACATCCCTGAAAGAGAAAAGTTCTTTAGAACGGCTAAGAATGTAGTTATAATCAATACAAAAATGGACTGAAAAATACCAAGATGTTCGATCACCATCCAGCACACAAGAAATATATTATTTTCCTTGAAATAAGCTTGAGGTAAACTGAAAATACCTTTAAGAATTTTCCAACAATTCAATGTCCATTTCAGTTTTGATCAAGTTTATTAAAGTTCAAAGCACTGTGGGTCTTTCCAGGCTTGAGTAATTGAATATATATTTATATAAATAATGGCCTTTTTGTACATATCAGTCATTTTTCGTAGATAAATGTCTCTTCAACAAATGAACTGAAACCTACACTGAAAAAACCCAGTTATTTATATATATTTTAAATATAATTATAAATATCTTATCACAGGGAGGTTTTGCGGAATCCTTATCGCCCACAAAACTATTTTACATTCTCAGTTATGACCTCCACCACTGAATTCCTTTGAATGCTACTAAAGAGATTTATTATTATTTTTGTAGATAGACATGTGATCTGTTCATCATGTTGCTGTACAATAACTGTGCA